>JANPXK010001020.1:0-168338 GCA_024704745.1 Rosa lucieae
CAAGATTGGATATTCTGATAGGTGCATTACCAAGGAGAGAGGTGGCAGAAGTTGGTACACTAGAGAGAGAGAGAGAGAGAGAGAACTTCAGATAACTATGAAAGAAGATGATGAGCCTATTAAAATTTAAAGCAGAAAAAAGTTCTCTTTACCTTTTTGCAAACCATGACACAGCATGGGGAATGACCTCTCGAATGGTTGACCTGCAAAGAACATAAGGAAAAAAAAGGAGAAATACCTCAGTATAAAGTTCCAAACATCAAACAAACACAGAATTCGGGAATTTAAAGAACACATGTATCATCTGGAACAATCATACTGTTGGAGAGGAAAGATCCCACATTGGAAAAGTGACAAAAAAAATATAACTTATAAGTGGGTGGATCTCACCTAATTGTACCGAGGCCTTTTGTGATTAAAACCCAACACCTATCGGGTGGTTAAGTTGGGACAATATCGGTACAATGGTGGGCCACGCTTGTCGCTGTTTAACATGGTATCAGAGCGGGTCTCTCTCCAATTGCTTCGTCATCATGGACCTGGATATGGGTTCATTCATTAATTGATTCACCAATCTTCTCTCCAATCATGGACCTAGTTTGGGTTCATTAAATTGGCCATCGGAAGTTTCCGATTGGTTTATTGCCAAGTGTTCTATGTGGGCCTTGGATTGTTATGTGATTGGTCAAGTCTCTAATGTGGGACTTGTGACCCGATTTCCAATGTGGAATCGGGTTTGTCAATTAATTCCACGTGCATACCTTGAGCTAGGTTGCACGTGAGGGGGCGTGTTGGAGAGGAAAGATCCCACATTGGAAAAGTGACAAATAAAATATAACTTATAAGTGGGTGGATCTCACCTAATTGTACCGAGGCCTTTTGTGATTAAAACCCAACACCTATCGGGTGGTTAAGTTGGGACAATATCGGTACAATGGAGGGCCACGGGCCACGCTTGTCGCTGTTTAACACATACTAGTATGACTTGGAATCACCCTCCTAATTCTGAACTTGTCAAAGTATAAAAGATAAATTATGAGCTCACCCATTTAAAGAAAAGATACCCTACGAACACTTTGAGATTTGAGAAGGGAAAGAGTTAAAGACTCGAGAAGCATCAAACCCAGCTAGGAGCAATGAACAGAACTGCAATTAGGTTTTCAATAACAATCAAAATCGCAAAACCCAATTGGAAATTTCAGAAATTGGATAATTAAAGCGTTGAAATTGGACCTTGATTTCCGCCTTAGACAGCTTTCTTGAACTCCAGTTGCTCCTGAGATCGAGTAAGAAAAACCCGCTGAGATCGAACTTGCTTTAATCGTTGCCTGAGATCGGGTAAGAAAAACCCGCTGAGATCGAGTGAGAGCGAGGTGGAGAGGGTGAGGGGGATTAAGGGTGAGAGCGATGGTGGAGCGAGGGTGAGAGCAATGGTGAGTTGGAGGGAGGCCGAGAGCAATTTGGGAGGGAGAGTTGACCCAAATTTTTAGCTAAGGGAGGGAACTCGGGTTTACTGCTAGGTTTTGGGTGTTTTTTTTTTGGCGGAAAGGTTTTGGGTGTTTTGAGAGGGGGGAAAAAAATAAATATAAATTAATGATTGTTTTTTTTTTTTGTCCGTTATTCAGACGACATATATCCTTGTTAGTGTCGTCTGAAATCTCTGAAATTTACGAAATGATCATGTGTTGGATGAGTATAGATGAGATGACCGATTTAAAAAATCTGTCATCTGAGAGACGACATCAAAAACTCATGTGTCGTCTGATGAGTGTCGTGTGATTAACTTATTCTTGTAGTGATAACTAAGAATCTGCCGAGTCAGAATTTCTTGAAACACACAGAAAGAGGGATAAAAGGTCACAATACATGCTAGTGCTAGAATAATTTGGCCAACAGAGAGGAGATTATATGCCAATGAAGGAACAACCAACACAGAAGCAAGGGTTAATGTGTCAGATAGGACAACAGAGCCTTCTCCGGTAATTGGAGTTAGAGTACCATAAGAGTAGAAATAATATTTTGAGAGGAGGGTTTTAATGTTTTCAAGAGGCTAGGATCATTAGTCATATGGTCAGTGCACTTGTATCAATTATCCAAGAACTATTCATAGATACATTACCCTTCATACCTGACTGTACTACATTAGCGGAAACATTAGATGGTTGCTTTTTCTCTGTAGTAGGTACGGCAGTTTTTCCAAGGTTCTTCTGCGGTTTCTTGGTGAAATCCCACCAATCAGGGTAGCCAATTACTTCATAGCAGTGGTACTTTCTATGAGCCAAATCTCCACATATCGAACACTTTGTATTTGCATATAGATTTGTTTTACCTGGAGGGCGGCGTTGTGGAGTAGTTGAGAAGCCTGGGGGAGGACCCTGTTTGCGTTGGACAACCATGACAGAGGATTCAGAGGCGTGTCCCATTGCCTGCCTATCAGAATGTACCTTTCGAACATAGGCATAGCTTTGTTCCAAGTTGAATTTCAGGTCTTTGCACAGGATCTCACCACAGACTTGATCATACTTTGAATCGAGTCCACTAAGAAATATGTGAACTCGCATCCGTGCCATGGCAATAGTTTCTTGAACAACTGTAGCCACTGTGTTATTTTGAGAGGCCATACGCTGATCAAGCTCTTGAAACATTCCCACTAATTCACCGTAGTATGTAGGAAGAGTTCGGTCATTCTGTTTAGCTCCGAAGCACTTCTTGTTTAATTCAAAAGTCCTGGTTTTGTCTGAATCATCATAAAAGGTCTTCTCAACAGCTTCCCAAACATCTTTGGCAGTTGGAAGTCTGATATATCGATTCATGAGTGATGGCTCCATGGAATCAATAAGTCGGCCAACTCTTCACTTCTTCATTGTCTGTGGCCCAAACTTCAAATTCAGCAGAGTTCTCATTGTCAGGTGCAACTTTGGTTCCAGTGAGGTAGCTGACCTTTCCTCGTGCTCCAATCCTCATC
Organism: Rosa lucieae; assembly: GCA_024704745.1. Lineage (NCBI taxonomy): Eukaryota > Viridiplantae > Streptophyta > Magnoliopsida > Rosales > Rosaceae > Rosa > Rosa lucieae. The sequence goes on from JANPXK010001020.1 coordinate 2,966, forward strand.
TTCATAAGCAGTACCTATATGGTGTATTGGTTTCATTCAAGGCAACGCCGATGGGAAACGTCGAGTTTTCTTGAGCGGTGGTATGATAATGGTTGATGATTGGAGGCATGTTGTGGAGTGCAAGGGTGGCAACGTCATCTTCCATTAAGTAGGAGTAAATTGCAACAGTAATATGAAACTTGGTGTAGCTTCAAAAAGCCAAAAAAAAAAAAAGGTGCACTTGAATGAATAGGATTCAAGGCTTTGTCTGCTAGACTAAGTCAAACAAACAAGCTAATACAAGCAAGGGCACGACAATTAAGAGGTGGTGATGTGATGGACAGATTGATGATGATTCAAGGATTGTTTCGAATTTCAAGGTTTAGGTATGCTCTGATACCAAGTAGAAAATAAGGGTTTGCAATGCTTCAATTATATTATTCATCTCCAAAATAGGAGGTTTATAAAGAGATACAAGAGTAGTGCTAATAGGAAAACATCTTCTACAATTATACAGAAAAATTCGTCTATACCTACAAGGAAAGTAAATATTTACAGAATATTCTACACACAGGAAAGCAAATGAAGACTAACACCAGCTTGAGCAGGACCATCGATCATCGACCCACTTCGCTACAAGCTTGCGAGGTACCAGCAGTCTAACGTATCTTGGCTTTTGCAATTAATGATGGGATTGCAGAGACTCTCAAGCTTTTCCCTTTCATCCTCGTATTTACTGCATTCCATAAGTTGGTTCGCATTAAGCCACAGCAAAGCCTTTTTAACTGCATCAACAATTGTCTTCTTGTTTGCCTCATTAAGGGCAAGATCGATCACTAACGCTATCTCTCAAGCCATATGCTGATATGCATATAATTCAAATAAAACCTTAGCCTCTTCTTTCTTTTTATTCTCCTCATCCTCTGCCTTGTACTTCTCTGCCTCCTTTACCATCTTCTCTATTTCCCAACTATGTAACCTATTTTTGTAATCATTGATTGTGATCTTTTTCTTCCTCCCTGTTAATAATATTTCCTCTGCAGAGATAACCAAAATTCCATTCGCATCTATCTTGAAGCAAACATTGATCGAAGGTACACCTTTTGGACTAGGAGGTTAGCTGGAGAGTACCATCCCACCCAACAATTTGTTATCTCGGGCCATTAGTCTTTCACCCTAAACAACATCTATAATTACAGCAAATTGGTTTTTCATGATGGTTGTGAAAACTTTTTCTTTCTTGGTGGGAATAGTAGTGTTTCTTGGGATCATAACAGTTGTTTTCCCTGTATAACGCCACACACCAAGGGAAAGTGGAGTCACGTCCAGCAAGAGTAAATCTGAACCTTCTCAACGCCACCGCTCAAAACTGCAGCCTGTAGACAACGCCATATGCAACTGCTTCATCTGGATTGATATTTTTGCAAAGCTCCTTACCATTAAAAAAATCTGATGCGGGAAGCGTGAACACGATAGTAAGAGACTCCGTCAAGCGTCGAAAGCCATATGAGATGAATTAGAATCCACTATCAATTACGGGCACAGCCGTAAGAAATATAGAGAAACTTCTCTAATATTTGTTTTTTTATTTATTGATAACTTGAATGAAAATTACAATCTAAGAGGTGCCTTATATAGGGCACATAGTATAAACCTAATACAACTGGAAAACATAAAGAACAATTTATTATAGACTAAAACTAGGAAACCTAATTAAACCTGATTAAATAAAAATCAGAAATAGAATCCTAGATACTAAATAGGGAAAAATGCACAATCAGTGTCTGAAGACTCTGAGGACTGTCAAAATGATACTTAGACTTTCAAACGTATCAATGTGATACCTGGACTTATAATTTGTTGTCAACGTAGTACCTACGTCAACTTTCCGTAACGCCACCGTCAAGTTGACCACGTGTGACGCACGTGAGGCCCAAAAAGAGAAGTAAATGACTGATATGCCCTCAAATTACTTTTTTTATGAATAAAATAATTAGGAAAAATTTCACAAACAGTACACCAAGTAAAGGCCACTAATAATTCTTATACATAAAGTTCCAAACCAAGCATTTTGGTACACAGAATCTGAAATTCGACCCACTATCAATACACGATGTCAATGACGCCGTTAATTTGACACCAAAATGTCTATTATGCCCTCAGTTCTTTTTTTTTTTAATAATTTTTTTTCTGTTCTTTTTTTTTTTTCCTTCATTTTTATCTTTTTCTTCTTCCTTCTTCCCGCTCCACGAAACCCACCTCTGTTATTCATCTATTCGATTCCTTTGCAACGGTAGTCTTGGTGAAAAAATTGTAAAAGATGTGAGAGAGAGGCTAGTGGGATTTTGACAATGGAGGATTTGAGGAATTACAAAGTGAATGTTACGGATGCCATGACTGCAAATGTGTTGGGATATACTATATCAGGAATGCCACCTCCTTCAGCCGGAACTTTGGGGCTTTCTATGGTGGGTGCTATCTTTTCCTATTTCCTTGTTTACCATTCTGTTCTGTAGCTTTATTGATGTCACCTTGACCATGTGAACTGTTTACACTTTGGTCAAAACAGATTCTGAACATCTTCAACAACTATGGAAATTCAGATGCAATAAATGGAGATCTTGGTCTGCATGGTTTGATTGAAGCATTGAAACACATGTTTGCAATCCGAATGAATTTGGTGATGCTGCTTTTGTAGAAACCCATGAATATGCATCTGATATGCTTTCTCCATTCTTTCCTAAGGAAATTCAGCAGAAGATATTTGACAACACAACTTTCCCACCAGAGTACTATTCATACAGGCATGATCACCCAACATTTTATAGTCTAAATTAGAGCTTCCTTTCTCGACATAAATTTTTGACCTCTAAGTCATTATTCTAAAAGCTATTCAGCTCATAACTTAACAGGTGGAGTCAGCTCAGAGATCACGGAACAAGTTATTTCTACATAGTAGATGCAGACAGAAATGCGGTATTAATGACAACCACTGTAAACTATCCTTTTGGAGATGGAGTACTCTCTCCTTCTACTGGAATTGTGCTCAACAATGAGAAGGGTTACTTCTCAATTCCCACTGACATATCGCCAGACCATCTCCCTCCTGCTCCATCAAATTTCATTGAACCAATCAAAAGACCTTTATCTTCCATGACTCCTATTATAGTCACAAAGGTATAAGAAAATACTGCTTATGTACTTGAGGTGTTATTGAGAAAAGCTTAGTGCCAATTTGACAAGCAACATTGTTGGTCGTTGCAGGATAATCATTTGGTTGGTGTGCTTGGAGGTAGTGGTGGTTTGAACATTATCCCAGTTGTAACTCAGGTGTTTATCAATTATTTCATATTGGGGATGGAACCTTTAGCCGCAGTTCAAAGTCCAAGGGTCTACCACAGGGTAATTGTTTAACTTGTTTTAATTCTTTGTCATGATACACATTAAGGACCTCTCACCTCTATATTTGTTTGCTGATTCTTTTCTCTTCGATAATGCAGCTAATACCAAACATAGTGTCCTATGAAAAATGGACTGTAATCGATGGAGATCATATCGAGCTTTCAAATGAAAGAAAGCTCTTCTTGCGGGAGCGGGGTCATGAATTGCAGGCTAAAGCCGGAGGAGCCATCACGCAACTCATTGTTCAAAGACTTGGAAACCCTATTCAGATGGCCAGGAAATGTGGTAGAAGTTCAAATGAAAATGTTTTCCATGGTATACTCACTGCTGTAAGTGACCCTAGAAAAGATGGAAGGCCTGCAGCTGTATGATAATATTGCAAAGGTGGGTTTCGTGGAACCGCAAGAGGGAAGAAGAAAGAGATAAAAACGAAGGAAAAAAAAAAGAACAGAAAAAAATTATTTAAAAAAAAAAGAACTGAGGGCATAATAGACATTTTGGTGTCAAATTAATAGCGTCATTGACATCGTGTACTGATAGTGGGTCGAATTTCAGATTTCGTGTACCGAAATGCTTGGTTTGGAACTTTATGTATAAGAATTATTAGTGGTCTTTACTTGATGTACTGTTTGCGAAATTTTCCCAAATAATTAATTTAAATGAATAATGAATTTTATAATTAACAGAAAGAAATAAAGAAAGAATTAAAAAAGAAAATTTTCTCTCTCATTCATCATCAGCTACACACTATTGTTCTTCACGGGGCTTCGTTTATGTTCACTAGCCTCCGAGAATTAGAAGCCGCTCTGTGAAATTGCGAACAGTATCGGTGAACCTCTATTTGCTCAGAGATCTTCACACTCACTCAGCCCTTAAATTCTACCTGTGTCTCTTACCCAAAACCTCACCTACTTTCGATTAACTGCAGTCTCTGCCGCCAGGGCCTTAAGGTTCTTTATTAGTCTACTTTGGTAGCCAACTAGCGATGAATCCAAATCCATACCAACCTATAGCACCTCCACCTCCCGGGCCTCGAATGCTGCCGCCTAACCCTCCAATGATGCCACCAATGCTCCTATAGTGCCGCCCAACCCTCTGGTGACGAGCACTTTTTGGGAGATCACAATTGTGCGTGATCAGCTCAAGAACTTGCAGGACGCTCTTGGTGGGGTGAGGGGAAGGAGGGAGGAACCAGACGATGGAGGCGTACCACCGGCGAAGGAAGGAGAGACCTCGAAATCGTCGTCCAGCTTATAAAGATGAACATGAATGGAGGATGAGGAATGGGTGTGCTAGTTTCTGTACTGGAGCAAATGCGCTGCAGAAAGAACTTAACTTTCCAGGTCTCTCTCAATCTCTTCTTGTTTGGGTTCAAATTTGGTTTTTTATGAAATGAAAGAGCCTCAAGATTTCTGGGTTTGCTTGTTTTTGTGCTTTTCTTTCATTTTGGTACATAAAGATCAATTCTTTGGTTGCTTTTTTTGTCAAGCTGTTACTTTTCTGGGTCCATTTCAGTTGCTAAATTATAGTGATACAAAGATTATGTATTGGTTTAATCACCCAATGTTAAGATTTGCGTTATGTAATTCTGTATGTTCTTTTATGCAGAAAAGGAATATGAAACAAAATGTTCTGCTTGTTTCAGTCCCAATTTTGCCATGTATCATGCTCCTTCTCATCCAAATTTTGGTCAACCATGAACTGGACAAGCCTGAGAATAGGTGTGGCTGTGTTTGTATTGATACTAACGAAGATGGTGAATGTGAGAAAGTTTGTGGATTGGAATACTCAACTGTGGATCAAGGGTTCACTTCTCTTCCAAAATGGGTCTGTCCAGCTTAAGAAGATAAACATGAATGGGTTCAAGAACATGAACAATTGCTGGGAATTCTTTTGCTTTTTTTTTTTTTGGCTGGGTTTAAGAAGATGAACATGAAATTCCTAGGTTCAGATACTGGTTGGATTAGGAATTTTTTTTTTTTTTAGAATGTATTTGATTGCAATCTTGATTAATAGAACAAAGAAAAAAAATTATTCAACTTTTATGTTCAATATATTAATTTATTCAGTTTTTATTTTCAATTTTGAATAACCAATTTTGAATTTTGAATAACCAATTCAAATCCGAAACATGAATTATAACAATTACAAAATAACGTTTCTGAATTTTTTTTTTCTCAGAACAAACACACCACTCACCACTCGAATATAAAATCTCGAAAACCTCAAGTTCATTATTATAATTCACTCTTACAAAGTAAAATTGTAAAGCTCTAAATGAGCATAACAAACCTCACAATAGAAGGAAATAAAGTAAATGCTGCAACTCTTAACCAGCTCGGTCTCCGCCCTGATTATCCTAACCTGCAGGATTATCTGCTACATCGTTTGAATAGTGTACCTGGATTGCAATAACACAAAACCCGGTAAGCTTTCTGAAAGCTCGTGTGAGTAAATAAGAAATGAACGGTTGATTTATTAAATCACAATTCTTTTAATTCAAGTAACAACCAACAATATCAACATCCACAAAGAACATCACAATCAAAGTTCAAGTTTGGGGGTATTTGTTGGATCATAATTCATATACATATTTGTGCTCTAAAACATGAAAATTACTTGTTCTAAAGTCCAATTTGATGTTGACTAATCCAATTTCATTATTTTCCTAATCTTGTACTTTTGCTTGACCTTTGTGTTTATTTATATATATTTATTATTTTTTCCTTATCATGCTAGGAAATGATGGAGAAGAATGGAAATGCACTAAAAAGTCAACCTTAGCACATTTTCTTACTCCGGCTAGGAGAAAGTGAGCTAGACAAGAAAGGAGGGGTAGCCGCCTGACCAAACGAACTCCAAATGAGTTGAAACTTTTTAGTTTCATCATAGACATCCCAAGGATCATTTTTTATGAAGAGTTCCAGAGCTAGTTTTGAGTGGAAAGGCTTCAAACAGTCAGTCCAATTTTCTGAAAGATGAAAACTGGAAAACCTGACCTGTACGTATTTCAGAAGCATTTACGGGCAAACCACAATGAATTTAACTCTAAGATTTTACCAAGATGATGTACACTCATAGAGGAACATTTGATATAAAGAAATTGGAGGCCCATTCTGAAGTCTTGGTGGAGAATTAATTGAAGGAATAAAGAAGCAGAAAGTGCTCAAACCTAACAATTCCATTAGTGTTTAAGTGCTTAAACCTAACAATTCCATTAGTGTTTAAGTACTCAAACCTAACCCATCATGATTTGTTTAAGGCCAACCACTATGGCTTGGTAGCCTATATATAGAGGCTACAACAAGTAATAAGAGAACACAATTCTTCAATCAATCTCTATGATCACCCATACCACTCCATAACATCTTCTTTTCTTTCTTCATCTCCTTCACAAAACCTCCATATCCACCTCCCAAAATCCAAAACCATAATATCCATCATCACCACCACAACTACCATCTTCCACACCATAAACTTCATCACCACTACCACTACTCCATCAATACCACTCAAAGTTAGCCAAAGGTGCATCATATCTTCATTACCATTCCATTCATCATCACCATCAAGAAGTTCATTATCCATCCATTCCACCATCAAGGAGGATTCAAGGAGCATTGAAGGAGAAAAATGAAGGAGAAGCCACCCATTGATTTGTCAAGTTTCAACTAGTTCTTTCTTCCCTTAACTCTTCAATTTACCTTTATTTACTTTATAGATTTGATGCCAATTTGTATGACTATAAGTGAGTAGTTACTTTGTTGGGGCTAGGGTTGAAAGCCCTAGCCAAACTTGTATGAATTGATGTTTTAATTTACATTTGATGTTATTTGTGATTTTCATCTTCATATGCTAATTCAAGAAGTGAATGCATTCATTCAAACTTAACTACTTTGAATGTGTTGAGTTTGTCATCTCATGAAAAAATGTTTAGGGAGTAGTTAACCTTGAGCATTAATAGCATGATAGCATCCTCTATGTGCATATCAAGGTTGTGAGTTAAAATCACCTAGATCTAGGATTGGTTTGCTTGCATGATTATCTAAACTCAAAGCTTTATGCATCTAGGAACAATGAATTGAGACTTAACCGGTAATAGGAATTGTTCTTAGGTAGTTAATTCTAGACATATCCGGTTGGAATTAATAACATTAAAGGAGTTTAAGCCTTTGTAGTCTTATCTGGATGCAAAGAGGGTAATTGGGAAATTAGAATAGCATCACTTGTATTTGAACTTCAATATTTGCAAGGGAGGTTAGTGGTAGACAATCTAACCCCTAACTTTATCCATTATATTACTAGTTTAGTTTACATTTGAGCATCTAGTTGTTTTCAATTCAAAACTATCTTCAAAAACCAAAATCAAATCACTGCTCCATCTTGCACATACTCACCATGAGCCTAGATTTCCTTATGAATTTAGGTTTGTTATTGTACATTTGCATATTCCAGCTCTCCTTAGGTTCACACCCTAGCTAGTGAAAGGAATCCAATCCTTGTGGGTTCGACAACCTTTCTTAAATCCCTATACTATTACTTGTACCATTTATACTTGAGGGTGTCTATTTGGCTAACAGATACCCTCAGGCCGGTCACTACTTCGATCCTAATCCAAAATCGAACATACGGAATAGCTTTCACACCATATCTACAATTCATTATTCAACAATTAAATGCGGAATAATAGCTTGGATAATAACAATCCATTCTCAATCATTTCATCACTCAATGTCACGCCATTCAATAAATATATTCCACGTAAATATAAATACACACACACACACACACACACACACATAACCATTCACTCAGGAATGACTACTTGATGCAGCAGAGAGCAACAGTAAGTGAGAGTATGATTTGGGTGGTTTGGGAGAGTTGAGAGAATAAGAAAGCAGAATGATTTTAGAAGAAACAGAGGGTTCTTAGCTGTAGAAGGGAGAAATAGAGCGAGGAAGGTAAAGGGAGAGAGAAACCAAGGCACAAGCCTTCAAAAAGGATTTAACTTTAATTCATTCCAATCTGATTTGGCTTACAATAGATAACCATATTTATAGGCTCCAAACACAACTCTTAGACTCCTAGCACACCAAAAGACTACTAAAGACTTATTAATAATAAGACCCTTCAATACTTATTAAATAGACATAAAGACACACTCAAGACGCTTGAATACTCACCCTAAGATTTTAATACTCTTAAAAGCACTAGGCTCATAATTATTCTACATAAAACTGAAAATTAACCTGACAAGACCCTTAGACTACCATGGAGACTTTCCTTTGGACCAAAATGGGGTGGGCTTAATCTTAGGTTTCCAAAGCGGATATTTCTTTTCTAACCAAGTCATTGCTGCTGCATTAATACTAATACAAGTCCATACATAGTGAAAATTGAGAAAGTCATTTTTATAGTTTAAATACGTTTTACTTACTTATGGACCGTAGAAGAACAGGTCCATGTAGTTTAAAACAAATATTCATTTCCATAAAACATTTTCAATCCATTATGATATAAATAAAGTAATTTCGGTTCGTAAATGAACCATGTGAGATTTAGTCACCTCTAAATTCCAGCTGCGTCTTCTTAACAGCTCAAAATACTATTCACAATCGTCTGCCAACTCGATCCGTCAATCACCTAATCAGATATGATCTTAACTTAGCAAACCATTCACAAACCACACTTATACTACAATCCAACGGTTGATTCTAAATTAATGATGATCCAATGGTTAGATCCTCACGGATCGCCCTTAGGATCATCATCCAAAATTATCACCAAGATCCAACGGTCGGATCTTCCTGAATCGTCCTTACAAACATCTCTACAAATTTATACAAAAATCCGACGGTCGGATTCTCACGAATCACCTTCCGAATCACTATTTCACAATTATACGAAGATCCAACTGTCGGATCTTCACCCGTGACCCTACAAAGTCACTGGGACAGGCATACGATCATTATATCAAAACTACAAGTCCATCGAACGGTCTGATCTTCACAGATCACAAATCGAACGATCGAAATCGTAAAAATTCATAACTTAATTATATGATATCCAAAAATTGCGTATAATATACCAAAATGATCGTATCGAAATGTAGAATCTAAAAATGAGTAGAAACTGCCATTGAGATGGCCGGAAGTGGCCGGAAAAGCTAGTTACAGACGGCGGCAGAGCCACCGTCAACCACCCCCAATAGCGGTGAAACTAGGTGCAATTCTTCGTCTCAACATGATGAACATTTTTCATAACGAGCTCGAGGTCAGAACATAACGGAAAGAGGTCGAAAATTACCAAAAACAGTTACGGGTGGCCGGAATTTTTCCAGAATCTGGTAGGTGCTCCGTTCGACGTCAAAACCTTCACTACTTGACTCAATCCCTTCGGAAACTTGTTTAACAACTCAAGGCCAATTTAGCAAGCAAGAATCACAAGAAATGGTGGCCTGTAGCTCGAGATATCTGGATTGAAAGGTTGTTTTCGATCCAAATCGGGGCGAGCTTTGACGAACGTGAAATCGATCTACCCAGGTATGGTCCTTCTTGGTGCTTGTTCAGCAAGTCGAGGCAAGTCTAATGAGCCAAGAATCTCAAGTTTTGGTGGGCGGTAGGTCGAGATATTATGATCGACTTCAAATCGACCTCAAAACGAAACAGGCTTTCCGCCGCCACTACCGGCTGTGCCGCAGCGGAAGGCTGCCACTAGCAGCTGCGCAAGGTCAAGACGAGCACGAGGGAAGTCGTCTAGCGTCGTGAGGTGGCCGGACGAGGGAGAGTTCCGTCGGCAAAGCTTGCTCTTTTTTTTTTTTTTTTTTTTTTTCTGGGCTCGGATGCGAGAGGGAGAGATAGAGAAATTGTCTGAGGCTAGCATATCACCGTTTCACCATTTCATGTACAATATTAAAAAAAAAAAAAAAGAAGCAAAGTTGTAGCACTACTTCCCACTAGTGCTCAAAACACAGAACACACCACTATTTTTATTAAAAGTATTCGCCACCACTCTTTGTGTCAATTCCAGAAAATCAGGCAATTTGATTATACTTTTTAGTAAGTGGCAATTTGATTATTCCTTGCTCTCTGTTTGATACGGCATGCTGCTGCACACCTACATATTTGAACAATCAAACTTTATTCTTTTTGTCTTCTTGTTCATCACTTCTAATGGACTACCGTATGCAATTAACAATCATATATGTCAATTATATATATTTGAAGGCTCCAAGTTTAAAGCCTTTGTCTCCTTGTTGCATGTTTAAACAATTAAGATTTGACTTCATCTTGTCCTCCACCAAATTGAAATGATTGCTTCACTAATTAAAACTGCCACCAAGTTTTACTTTGATTGAAAATCGAGGTTATTACAAAATGTCTTTTCCCTCAAATATAGAATCAATTTCAATAGTGGTTTCAGCAGTTGAAGAAAGAGTCCTTTTCGCTCTCTCACAAGATGTTCTCAATCTCCTCAATGCTTCAGGGTTTTTGCTAATGTCCTTCTTGTGTTTCTTCTCAAACTCTTGTACAAAATGGTTCACCATTCTATTGTCAAAATCTTCACCTCCAAGATCTCTAGTAGTAGCTTTCACTTCAAAAATCTCATCTTCAATTTTAAGAATGGAAACATCAAAGGTACCACCACCAAGATCGAATATGAGAACATTCTTCCCACTAGTGCTAGTGACTTTTTTGTCAAGACCATATGCAATTGCCGCAGCTGTTGCCTCATTGATGATACACATAACGTTCATGCCGGCAATTAAACCAACGTCCTTTGTGGCCTGTCTTTGAGAGTCATTAAAATATGCTGGGACAGTTACAACTGCATTCTTTACTACATATCCAAGATAGACCTCTACTATTTCACGCATCTTATAGAGAACCATTGATGATATCTCTTCCGGAGCTAATTTTTTCGTTTCATTCTTATACTTGACCACAATCATCGGTTTGTTATAATCGCCAGAAATCACCTTGAAAGGCCATAACTTTATGTTACTTCTAACACATGAATCACTGAATCTCCTACCAATCAAACGCTTTGCATCTAAAACATTGCAAATAAAATTATAATTAATACCAGTTGGACATGCATGTCAATTAAAAAAGGATAAAATTATGTTTAGTTTCTGTACTATGACCCTTTTTTCATTTCAGTCATTGACATTCTCAATTAATCTGAAAAGTCCCTAACGTCAAAATTTCAGTCTGATTGGTCCCTCCCGCGTCAAATTAGGAGTTGGCCTTAGGTGAAATGTCCAATATACCCCTCTGTTATTTCTTTTCCTTTTTAATTTCTTTTTCTCCTTTATTTTCTTTTTCCTTTTTAATTTCTTTTTTTTCTTTTGTCTTTTTAATTTCTTTTTTGCTTTTTCTTCTTTTTTTCTTGTTCCTTTTTAATTTCTTTTTTTCCTTTCGTTTTGCCTACTTTCTCCTTCCTCAACCCACCAATCCCATTCCAATCAAACTCCACAACCGATCTGTTTCTCTCCCCAAATTGAAACCAAACCTAGCAAAGACCTAGCTTGGTGATGCAGAGATGGAAATCGAGCAAAAGCAAGAGGCTAGGAGTTGATCGATCACTTCTTCACCTTCTTTGAAGCCATATCCCTCTGTTGGGATCCGGCCTTGCCTCCATCGTCGCTGACGCCATCTCCCAAACACTAGCAAATCCCAATCAGCTTAGGAATTCACCGGTAAACCACTCCCCTCTAGTTTTCATAGCCTACTTCTCTCTCTCCCACTCAAATCTCACTTTCTCTCTCCACATCAAGCCTCAATTTGGAAACTTTTCACTGAAAACTACCATTTTTTCAGACCCTGAGGTTTTTGGGTCTTGCTCAAAATGGTGATTTGGATTTTGGGTTTGGTTGAAATGATGGTTTTTGACGGCCAAGTTGACCAAAACCAAAAGTGAAGAAGAAGAATAGTGATGGAAAAGAAAAATGGCCGCTGGCGTGGAGAACAATAATTGGGTTTCGGGTCGATCTGGATTGGTTCGCTGACATGGCACTACTGATGCAGCTAGATACGATGATCATTAAAAAGGAAAAAGAAAAAGGAAAAAAGAAATTAAAAAGGAAAAAAGAAAAATAAAAAAAGGAAAAGGAAAAAAGAAATTAAAAAGGAAAAAGAAAAAAGAACAAAAAAGGGTCGCCAGCGTGGAGAACAAGAATTGGGGTATCGGGTCGATCTGGACTGGTTCGCCAAAGTGGCGCTACCGATGCAGCAAGATACAATGGTCATTAAAAAGGAAAAAGAAAAAAGGAAAAAAAAAGAAATTAAAAAGGAAAAATGAAAAATAAAAAAGCAAAAAAGAAATTAAAAAGGAAAAAGAAAAATAAAAAAAGGAAGAAGAAAAAAAAGGAGAAAAAGAAATAACAGAGGGGTATATTTGACATTTTACCTAAGACCAACTCCTAATTTAACGCTGGAGGGACCAATTACACGGAAATTTTGACGTTAGGGACTTTTCAGATTAATTAAAAATATCAGGGACTGAAATGAAAAAAGAGTTATAATACAGGGACTAAAAATAATTTAATCAATTAAAAAAAATTAATAAAGGAAGCTGAACAATAAAATTGTGCTTTACCAAAGTTCCATATAAAAGCTAAAATAGGAAAAGTTTGAAATTCAATTACCAAAAACAGTATTAATGGGGTTCATGACGGCCTGGTTCTTAGCAGCATCACCTAAACGCCGTGTGTAAGTGAAAGCAACATAAGATGGTGTGTTTGAACCCAAAATTAACATTTTTTCCCAACAAAGGCGTCTCGAGAGAATCCGGGTCAATATCTATGGCCAAGTTATATATTTATGATAAGTTCGGAATATATTATTTAGAGGCTCAATAAAGCCTACTTGAAGACCAAGCAATCTTAAGGCAAATCGTGATCTTATTGATTTAATTACTAGTAATTATCAAGAGATTTGATAATAAATGGTGGTTTACTTGGCTACGAAGACGAAGTATATTTGGCAAAAGATATTGCATAAAGGTTGGAGTCATGGTTACGTGCATGCTTTTGGTTAGGATTCTCATGGCTTTAATCAATTAAGGAAGGTTGTCATATATACTTCAGTGCTAACATACATGGCCAGCAACCAAGATTCCCATGCAATCAAGGAATTAAGGTGGACGTGGAACAATTCAAGAAACATGCAATCACCTTTAATTGCAATAAACAAAGGCTGTATATATATATATATATATATATATATATATATATAATCTTATCCTATCTGATTGCATGCCACTAAGCTACATGAGTCTTCGCGGAGATATATTTGCAATTAAGATATGTGCATATCCTACCGTTCGCATCCAAGAAAATTACGTTCAGGTTTCCCAGAAGATAATTAACCTTGCCTAAAAGATTGCTACGACAGAGTTAGTCTATTATTTCCTATGATAGTTATCAAAACTATTAAGTGTTTTGATTTGATTCAAGGCCAATAACTGTGGCCTAAAATATAGTATAGTTTCATTCCTATTTGGAAGGAGAATCTACAGTAGCCTATATATAGAGGCTAAAGATGATATATAAGAAAACACCTCTCTCAATCAACAACTAATCGCACAGATTATTAAAGTCTCTCCGGAGCAAATCTACCTTCAACCTAGTTGAAAACCAATGAAGCAAGGGTACCGCCCTCGCAACCCAGCAAAGCTAAAATCACGCTTTTGCAAACCCTGTGCTTTCTCCTACTTTCACGTGATTGCTCTGATTAGTCTACAACACTAAGTATCGACTCGGTGACGCAAGAGATCACAACACAAACCCTTACCCATAAGTTTTCTTGAGCATAGGAACACTCCCCTTTGAATCTTGTGTCATACCTCCTTTTCAGCTCTTTCTTAGGTCTGCCTTTCTTCTTCTTAAAGTTCTCGTTAGAGTAAAGTAGGTTACTAGAAAAAAGTCCTCATTAAGGTAAATGAGATCCTCATGAGAGTAAAGTAGGCTATCATATTAGTAATTAACTCCTAACAGTGGTAATTGTAGTAGGTTTTCATTTAAGTAATTTTGTCATTTACACTTTTATTTGCATGTATGTCATATGTTAACATATTATGAAACTTTCCTATAAAACTGAAGAAAAAAATAGTTAGTATTGATAATGTTATTGTTTTTTCGTTTCCACTAAGAAGAGAATTTACTGAATTACTGTACTATTTTGGGTTGAATTTCACAAACATTTCTCATGTCTTTCCATATTATCCAACCCAAGTTGCAGTGCCTCACAATTATATGTTAGAGTTGCATGTCCTATATACACAGACAAGAATTGGTATGAGAAATTTTGTTCGCACACCTCTAAATAGTAAAATACACATCCTTTTTTCCGTACACTCAACATTATATTATATGAGTCCATTTTTTTTTTGAGAGGAAGAAAAAGCTTTCATTGATTAAACATCATTACAATCTGAAAAGATGATAGCCTCCACATTAGCAGGGATAGAACTAAAAAAGTCCATCGAGTACAACCCAACCTTGGCTTCTTGAGCCAGAGAATGAGCCACTAAGTTAGCCCCACGACCCACAAACTCCACTTTTGCAAAAGAGGCTGTTGCAAAAGGTTCTTGAGGTCCTGAATGAGAAAACCTAATTCCAAAAAATCTAAGGTAGAGTGTGAAAGAGCCTGCATCTAATCCTTACAATCGGATTCTACCAACAAGGAAGTGAAGCTATGTGCAATAGCCAACTAAACCCCAGCTCATAACAAGCAGTTCAGCATGTCTGGCAGAGCTAGAACTCCCAATACTACATCATCATGGTCCATAAAAATTCCACTAGGACACCTTTCCTAAAGCTAAGTCAAAAGCTGCATCCACATTCATCTTAACCATTCCAACCAGAGGTTTCCTGCATTGTTGTTATCTGACTAAGCTAGCAGAGTGATCAGAAATAAGAGCCAATCTAAACTACTCCTACCAATCCAACATCAAAGGCACCAACTTAGAAGCCAGTTAAAACTCATCATCCCACGCCCTGGCATTTCTATTCCTCCATATAGCCCAAATTAACATTTGCAGAGGAGCAAAATAAGTAGGATGTAGGTGATGAACCGAGGCAAGCTAATCAGAAACCCCCAGAGTGTATTGAACAATAGGAAAATTAGCTTGGTGTAGCATTGCAGCAGCATGGCGGCACTCCCTATGTGCATGAGCAAGTGATTCCACCTCCTCCTCACAGAATAGGCATTGGTTATCAATGTCAATACCTCTTTCACTTAGCCTACTATGTCGCCTGCGTGTAGGGAGAATATTTGTCATGCCTCGAATTTTGAATAAAGAAATTTATATCCGAAACGCAATAACTTAACAAGCAAAAGAAACATACTTAGAAAATTTTCATTTAAACTAAGTAGCAAAACAACCCCAGCTCACTTATGTCAATGCTGACTCGTTATTTAGAGTCACATATTACATTTCAGAGAGTTTACAAATATAACTGAATAACAATTCAATATGTAAACACACCCACCCTTCTAACTACACTGTGGAAGATTAAAACTAAGAGTACCCTTCTACTCCACACTACAGAAAGTACACCTCAGCTTTGATGATCATTACTCGATATTCTAACCTGCACAATAACCCCTACACCATGGATAGTGCATCGAGTTGAAATAACAAACCGGATAAGCTTTTGCAAGCTCGTATGAGTAAACCAAAATAACCACAAACTCTCATTTTTTACTCAAGGACAACAAATCAACATAATGATTAATTTCAACATTAAATCTTTTTCTTTTTTTAAGGAACTCATGTCACCACTGTGACGAACCACATCAATTGAAATCTCAACTACGAATCCAAAAATTCATTTTTTTTCCCTCTTGACAGAATGCATTTTTTTTCTTCAATATACTAAATAAATCAATAATCTCTATATAGCGAATTAATTCAGGAGATCACATTAAAATCAATAAATAGAATGCAAATGAAATAAATCAGGAATCAAACCACTCACACTAAAGCTAAGAAATCTCCCTTTTAATTCCATTAAAATTACACAAACAACACATGCTTAACAAATTCTCAACTCAAGATTAATTTAAAGTAACCAAAATCAACTCCACAAATCATTCAAAATCGAAGTCCCCAATGGAAAGCAAAAGAAAGAACATCGACACTCTCTTTTATAAATATATACTCATGAGCACGATAACACAAGTTATCCCTAAAGCAGTATATTATACTCAAGAGCATGATAACTCAAAGTTATCCCCCAAGTAGTACATTGTACTCAAGAGTACGATACCTTAAAGTTATCTCCCAAGCAGTACATTGACAGACATACTAGAGCTCTAACTGAATCATACCCTATCACCTCGGCCAAGGTTCAAGCATACGATATAATTACCTCGATCACCAATGTGATAAAAGATCCTCAAACCGAATATTTAAAAGTCCATGTGACTCAAAATATTTCACTCATCTCAAAATACTCTTCAGCACAATAAAAACAACAACTTCATGATAAATTGCATTCTTGTAAGAGTAAATGCTCCAAATAAAAATTCAATCAATTCTCAATCATTATTTCACCCAATGCCACACCATTCAAATATATACCCACGAAAATACACACACATGTGGTCATTCTTTGAAGCATGATCACGTGGATTGATACTCAAGGCATCAAAATTCAAATTCAGAACTTTGGATAATCTTCCTATCTTGCAAATTCAAGACCAAGTCAAGATGGGTGAGATTTCAAATTATCTATCTAGCATGGACAACAAAAGCTACGATCATTTGAACTTGTGGACTTCTCTTTCAAGTAGCAATCAGATAGCTCATTTTGTATCAAGCTTTCAAATTCAAATTCCATACTGGAAGTTGTGGATAGTTCCCACGGTTACAAGTTTGAATATGGGAATGGTTATCGTCATCTGAAGATCATTTCAAATTAAAAAAAAAAGGTTTATAGTTAACCCGCATGATCTTTATTCTTCTACGTTGCCTATATAAAGGCTCTTTACAACAAGTGAAGGGGGGCAGCAGAGAGGCAACGAAAGGAGGAACAGGAAAGGCTGGAGAGAAGCAACAACACAGAAGACACATCATGAGAAAGGCTAAGCCCTGCTGCAGAGGAGAGAAGAAGTGTTCAGTGACTTTGTTCGAAGGAGGAGCCAACAAACAGACGATGAAAAGGTTGAGGCCTCTCTGACCTACCAGTGCTATTTCTTTCTTTTTGCAATGTCTCTTGTGTCACCATGGAGCTGGGGAGGTCCCCAGAGCAGTCGCAATCTCGTTTGCGATACATGTGTATCAACGGGTGTATGACCAATCCGGTGGAATTTTTTAAGCCTCGTTGAGTATCAACAAGTGCTTTGCAGCAGCAAACAGAGTGTCATCTGCTCTGGAAGTCAACAACAGTCACCACCGAAAGCCTCCTACCCCTTGCCTTCTTTTCCAGTATAACAAATCAGATGGCCTTGCAAACAAGCCACACAAAGAAATGATCAAGCAAGACAACCACACAAATCATCAAAGGTGGTGTCTGGAGAGGAAAGCTCACCCTTGATGTTCTCTTGGAAGTACTCCTGGTAACCTGCAAGCAAGGATGAAATAAATCAGAAACCTGAGACCAAGATGTCAAGCAGAAGCTTTCCCACCTCTGTATGAGAATTTTGGACTCACCTTGTCCACCAAATCCCAGCGATGAAATGGCCTCTGCTATCAAAGTTCCTGCCTGCACTTGCTGTCAAACTCCCTGCCTGCACTTGTACCTGCACAAGATGATTGCAAGGGTGCCTAGGTGATGGAGACAACGAATGCCAAAGCTCACAAATCGCCGTGAATGGAGAGGGCTAATTGACACAAAGGATTGCACAAACAAAGCAATCCCAGAAGAACATGTCAAAGCTTCTGCCTTTCGTGGAGCCACAGCTTGTATGGTGTCTGCAAGGCAATATTATAATCAAAGCAAAGAAAATGACACATCTGCAAGTCTATAATACCAGCGGCAAGAAGACGAGCAAGGAAATTCTCTTGGCTTCTCTACTGTGGTACTATACAAAGCACAAATAAAGAATGAATGGCAGCAAGTCACTTCTCATGACAGGACCCGCCCCGAATTTCACCCTGAAATCCGAGGTGGCCCTGTGGGGCCCACCTTAGGGATAACTCTACCAAAAATTCGGCAGAGTCACCTCTAAAATGGACTACCCAAAAACCTGAAAAACACACAAAACACTTCAAGCAAACCAACCTTATACTCCTGGAGCCACCCTGCTCTCAATTGCCAACAACTCCACTTTCACAAAACACAAAACTCAAAAATACTAATCCCAAAGGTTAAGCAGAGCAATACTACTATACACCAGAAGAGTAAAGGATCAAGTGATCCTACACTGCGGAAGTAGTGACAACTATGCCACAAATATCATGTACGCCCGACCTCCCCTAATTCGCCTGCAAACTGGGCATTAGAAACCGAAAGGCCCAGGGGAAAGTAGACGAAAAACGTTAGCGTGAGTGGACAAAAATAAGCAATTTAAAGGAAAAAGGATTTCATACTTTCCCACATTTATTCTCTTTAATAACCGATGCATGCAACAATTAGAAAAATACATTTAGCTTTAAATCCAAGAATTCCAAAACGATAAATCGACTGGCCTCGCTAGCCACCACATTCGAAAACTGTTGAGACAAAAAAAATTACGTTGTTCCATTTTTACTTGAACCACAGATTACGTAGCCTTCCGATCAATTATTACGGATAGACTCCTTGTGGTATGAAGTCCCTACATAAACAAATCAAATGAAGAGGAAATGACAAAATAAGAAAGATGATCAGCTAGTGTTCTTATCCACATCAAACTTGATTATCAAATTTGGAAGATTATGATAGGATGTGGGACGTGAAACATGCATGCACCATTTGAAATTCAAATTCATTTGACTGGTCATGCTATATAGATGCTCTGGGGATAAAAGGATCAACTTGGTTTACTAAGGTTCAAATTCAAATAAGAGTCTAAACCTGATCCGATCACCACGGACGTGGCTATATAATTTAAACAGTATTGAAGCCACGAGGAGGAGAAATAAAGAGAGCATAACAGAAATACAGAGCAGGAGAAAAGACGCAACAAAGCAAGAGAGAAGAGATAGAGAAGAAAGATCAAAGTTCTACCGGAGAAGGAAAAAGAAAGGCTGCAGGTATACGGCTGCATCCATGGTTATTTTTCTTTTATGAAATTGCCCAGACGATGCTCATGATAGGAAAAGAAGTCTGCTTCCCTGCCTTCAATTGATCCGGAAGAGAATGACTATCTTGTATGGAGTTTACAAACTCTAATAGGCCGTTCATGAACGACCACAACCATTAGAGTTTTTCCAACCTCTCTAAGACGATGTTTGACACATTGAAACAATACGGTTGTTCACGAACAGCCTCGTTTCAATACTCGAAACTCCTCCGAAATGGTGTTGCTTGCAGCTCTTAGGTGCTCTCCAATGCTTAACGCATCGAAACAATACGGTTGTTCATGAACAGCCTTGTTTCAATGCTCAAATCTCCCTTGAAATGGTGTTGCTCATGCATGGCTCAAGCTCCTCCTAAAATGACATTGTCGTGGTCCTCCTACCAAAATTTTAGGAGAATGAAACAAGCAGAGGAATGGAAGTTCTTGCAGCTCTTCAATTGTGAATGAGAGAAAATAATAAAGTGCTAGCTATAGCACTCTTTTCTCTATTCAAAGTAAAAGAGACGGTGTACTTGACATGGTTTCAAATTTCTCCTACAAGTATTGAACAGAGCCATCACACCTCCTGCAGGGGAAGAATTCAAGCTCTCTAATTCTTGTTGGCATGTGGCACCAACCTGAAAAGTCAAACGGTGGAGAAGTAACCAAGGCCTGCAAATACTTTGAAATCAATATGAAAGCAGTTAAAAAATGTATGGCTGCAAGTTAATTAGCAAAGACAATGTCCAGATGCTTGCAAGTCTTCATAATTAAGCTTTTTCTTCGTTTCTGGAAGCGGTGGCTTAATAATGCAAGAAGACAAGAGTGATGGCAAATTATTTGAGGCCGCTCATAAAAGCTTTAATCATATGGTTTCTTTGAGACCGTGGGTGTAAGCTGGGAACAAGTATAATTGCTTTGCAATCATGCTAAGAAGAAGATGAAAACATGGCTTTAATTATTCTTGAAATTGCTTTTTGTCATAAGCAAGAGACGCATGTTGGCCAATATAATTAAATATTTGAGGTGGTGGTACATGGTCAACAAAGGGGGAAAGATATATTTGATTGATCATAACATTTACAGATGGGCCACACCAGAACAAGAATCGCACCAGCTTTCCCAACTCTGCACACGGACTAATCGATCAAGAGCTGTGGTGGCAAATTGAGACTTCAGCTGATTAGTTTGGCCAGAGTAAAGATGGAATATATTGGTTTGACCTCATGGATTTCAATTTAGATTACAATTGGGCCTGACGCGAAACAAAGCTAAAAGGCCTGGAAGGAAAAAATGGGTGTCCATATCATTTTTATTTGGGCTTGACCCAATATGGAGCTAGAGGCCTAGAAATACAGAAGAAATACACACCACCTTTTAAACCTGTTTACCTCGGTGTTCGGGCCTGGCCAAATTCGTTTGTCGACAACGCAAAAGCCCATTCATACGACCCAGTACAAGATTCAATACATCGAGTGCCCACATTAAATTCGAGTGTCTGCAGAAGAAATACATTCGACAGATTCAAAAATTAATATATGTACATCTGTCGACCAGAAATACAATTCTTATGAACTACGGTCGGTTTGATCCCACAATGGGTACGTAGGCAATCTAGCAACACCCACTAGATGCAACCACAAGTCCAAACAGAATCCCTGACTCCACCAGTCAAAATTTAGCCAGTCCTAAATTGAATCATTGACTCCAGTCAAATTCTGCCAACACCAGAAATACAAACTCAAGAACTACAACGGTTTGATCCCTTTACAGGGTATGTAGGCAATCTAGCGACCCACTAGATGCAACCGCAAGTCCAAACAAAATCCCTGACTCCTTGGTTCATCCAATCCGAATCCCTGACCTCATCAGTCAAATTCTGCCAAACACCAGGAAACGTCACAGCCTTTCCAAATAAAATCCATGACTCCCTGGTTCATCCAATCCGAATCCCTGATCAGTCAAATTCCGCCAAACACCAGGAAACGTCACAACCTTTCCAAACAAATCCAAAACAAATCGAATCCCTGGTTCACTTACACCAAATTCGTCCAAACACTATTCACATTCCAAAAGCAATACCCTCCAATGGGTCATTCACCCATTGGAATTCTTGAACTACGAGTGGCTTGATCCCTCTCCAAGGGTACGTAGGCAACCCATTCAAATATCCGGGTGCAGCCGCAAAAACAAATAAACACACATCCCATCAATTGGTTTCTTCATAAATGGAATCAAAGGGTGTTTCCCTATAAACAAGGGATTGTAATTAAGAGACACATTCTGTCTTGAATGGGTCGAACCCAAAATAATAAAAACTCTATTCACTAAATGAATACGAGTGAAATTATGTTGGGTGACATTTACGCTCACTGTGTGCAATTTTCTCTCAACATAATTTTTGGCACGCCCAGTGGGACCCATTCTCCTTTTCATCTCCATTTGTGATATGACTAATTATATGTATTACTTGTTTGCCTCAGGATACAAGATGGCACCACAAGTTACAGTGTATTTCCAAGAGCTTAAAGCTATTGGGTCGAAGGCCGGACAAGCAACACGTGTTGAACATCATGTCTCATTCACCATTGATCAAGCTCCACTGACAAGCAGTGTTCAGAAGCTCAACCATGATGTCAGAGTCATTAAGACCGCTACGCTCAATGCTAACCATGCTCCTGTCAGTACTCAGATAATGATCGGATCTATTCCAATCAATTTGGTCATTACACCACATAGACCCGAAGCCCCGTGCCTCGAGTCCCCACAACAAGTACATCTACAATCAGCGACAGCTACTATAGCTTCTGAACCTCAGATAGTCAAGTTCATCTCAACCTCTGACAGCTCATCTGGCACACATGACAAAGTTGTTAAGGCACACCACCGACAGAATCTATCAGTGGTCAACAAAACAGCCTCTACAACTAGAAAGTCCAAGAAAACACGTACACCAATGGGGGCATTCCAAGCACATAAATCACAGGGGGCATTTCCAGTTAACGTACCACAGGGGGCCTTCCCGGACTCTTCAGCAGAATCAAGACCATCTATGGTCCCTGTTGTTAGTCAACATACTCAAGCATTGTTTGAGACAAATGACGGCACAAAGCCTGAGACTATGTCAGTTATGGTCACAAACGCATCAACAATAGAAGAGCAGCTAGAAGAAATGAAGAGAATGCTAGCTGAAAAAGATGCTCAAATAGCAGCACTGACTTCTCAATTGGCTGCTATGACCAACATAAGCGATCATAAAAATGATGAAAAGAGTGATCGTGAAAAGAACATCAGAGGACATGGTTCCACAATCGCAAGTCTTGAAGACATAAAGACACTAATTGCAGAAGGAATCCGTGAAGTATACACCTCCTCAAATCCACAGTTCTTTGGGTATTTGAAACCCTACCCTGCTCATTATGATGCACTACCATTCCCTAAAGGCTATCAGAAGCCAACTTTTGACAAGTTCGATGGAATAGATGGCTCTCCCCATGAACATTTGGCTCATTTCTTCTCAACTTGTGGGGAAACATCACAGTCAGATGCATTGTTAATATGACAGTTTGTTCAGTCCCTAAAAGGAGCAGCTTTTACTTGGTACAGTCAATTTGAGCTCAAAGAACGCCGGTTAAATGATCGTGCGGATTAGAGTATGGTTTTAGTTTTACAGCTTGTAAATTGTGAGGTGAGTGATGCTCAATTTGAGCTTTACATATTTACTTTGTATAAGTGAGTTGTAATAATTAATTTTGAGATTTGAAATTTGAGTGACTTGTGTTCTAGTTGATTTTTCATGTTTCGGATTTTGAATTAGTTATTCAAAATTCGGGGCGTGACATTCGTACTCGGGCCCACAACCACGAAATTATTTCTAAAGATCAATGGAATTTAATTTGGATTTTTTGGGGTATTACAAATTCACAAAACACAATTATACGATGATCCAATAATCGGATTCTCACGGATTGCCTTGAGGATCATCTTTACCAATTTATAAGACAATTCAATAGTTAGATCCTCACAGAGCACCATTAGGATCATCCTCTCAAAAATATATGATGATCCAACGGTCGGATCCTCACGGATCGCCCTTAGGATCATCCTCTCAAAATTATACAACGATCCAACGGTCGGATCCTCACGGATCGCCTTCTGAATCTTTTTTCACAATTATACGAAGATCTAATGGTCGGATCCTCATTTGAGACCACAAAAAGTCATCGGAACACTTCTACAATCAATACAACAAAAATACAAGTTGATCTAACGACCTGATCCTCACGGATCGAAAACCGAGACGATCGAAATCGTAAAGATAGTAACATAATCATACAATATCCAAAAATTACGTTTTGTATATAGAAATGCTCGTATCAACTAGTAGATCGTATTTAGAAACAGGAACTGTCCCTAGCGTGGCCGAAAGCCACCTCAAAGCGCCGCCGTCAACCTCTGAATTGGGTGGCAGGACCTATGCCAAACTCATCCTCTCAACAAACACAACAACTTCACAACTAGTATAAGGTCTAAATCAAAGTGGATAAGCCAGAAAATACCTCAACCGAAGCAAGATCGGAGCTCCTGCCCATTTTTCTGATCACCCTTGGTTCTCTGTCCAAGCTCTAATTCTACTCAAGCCACTTGGAGAGCATGATCACCATCTTTAGAGGGATCCAAAATGGCCAGTGGCTGACCTATAGTGGTCGGAGGAGGGTTGAAATCAGGGATTTTGGATCGGGTTTTGTTGGCTCCACCATGTAGAGGCAGAGATAGGTCGTGATGCTGCCACAGAAAGATGGAGGATGAAGAGGCGAAGCTATTAGGATAAGTGGTGTGGCCAACGGTGGTTGGACGGTGAAGAAATTGGTAGACGAAGGAGAGGATGTGATTCCGGATCAAGGATAGAAAGAGGGAGGAGTTTCCAATTTTGGAAATCTGTCCTTTGCAGTTTCTGAAAAATTTTGGGCTTTATACAAAAATGAAAACTTTTCCAAAAGTGATAACTTTTTCATACGAACTTCGATGTTCTCATTCCGCATTTGCACCAACTCGTATCGACGCGCTCTACAACTTTTGTGAAGGAAGTTTTTATAGAATCCTAATGTATAAAAAGTCAAACTTTGTGACCCCCCTAAAACGTTGCGTTTCGGATAAAAATTTGTCCGAAAGTAGTTAATGTTTCTCGATTAATCATAAAACACGTCAAAGAAACGTAATTGTAACAAATGGGACTTTTATTAAGTTCCCGTAAAATATACAAAATTAACTTTAAAACTTAGGTCATTATAATGTTAAAACAAGCCTTCCATGCAAAATTTTTAAACTTATCCGGCACTAGAGCCTTGAAGATATTATTCCAAGGCTTCTGCATAATCTGATCAAGCTAACACCTTGTAGCTTCCAAATCATCTTTTCTACTTTTGAACACAGCATGGTACCATGCCAATAGATGCCTTCCAGTCTCCTTGATCTTCCTGCACAAATGAATCATAGGAGCTAGGTTCCCCGACGTCGGCTGACTCCAAGGTTCCTCCACGACTTGAGAAATATTTTCATGAACACAAACCAAACTTCTTCAAACCAAAACCTCTTTCTTCTCCTGTTTTGCTTCGCATGTTCCTTCCTAATCTCCAGAAGTAGAGGAACATGATCTCAATGATTGGGAGGTAGATGAAGGAGAGGAGAAAATGGGAAAGTTGTTTGCCAGGTCGACGAACATAGGCCCCTGTCCAGCATTTCCTTTGTGTTTGAATTACTCCAATTGTACACACCTCCTGCAACACCCATATCACTCAAATTACAATATGATATAGCCTGCTGGAATGCCTGCATCTGAGCTTAGTCAAGAAGCCTATAGCCGGACTTTTTAAACCAGGACAAAATTTCGTTAAAATCACCAACAACACCCACTTCTCCACCGGACTGCTGAATAAGGACCTAAGTAAATCCCATGACTTATGCCTCTGACTGGTATCAGAATGCCCATAAAGTCCCGTGAAAAGCCATTCCCCTTTCTCTAGGCTTGGCACGACGATGTCAATGAAGAAGTAGTTGACGTCACGTACCTGGATAGAGACCAAGTCGTCCCACAGCAATGCAACACAGTCGGTGCACTCAATCTGATCAAAATGCGCAATATGAAGGAGGCCAATCTCTCGGGGTAGCGACCTTTGAAGCTTCTTGGGGCAGTGCGTTTCACTAAGAGAAACCAGGGAAGGTTGATGCTTTTGAACAAGAAGTTTGAGGGCATGATGGGCATGCCGATTGGCTATACCCTGACAGTTTCAGAAGAAGAGGTTTATAGCAACGATAGGAGAAGGTTGTGCTGTTAGAATACGGGTTGGAGATCGACCTACGCAGAAACCCTAGAACCAGACGTTTCACTTTTTTTGTATGTTATATTTAATGAGTACATTAACGCTGCGTTTGGATGAGAAAATTTTAAATTCTCAAGAAATTTTGAAATAATGGAATCTAGAATTCCATCACTTAAAGTTCCATTAGTTGCAATGTCCATTATTTGGTTGTCAAATTTTAGAATTTGAAATGCATTATAAACTAAGAAAGTTTAAAACAAACTAAAATATACCGATAAAAAAAATCTAAAATATAAAAAAAAAGAAAAAATATATTGTTTTAGAAAGTAATAAAGAGATTTTCTTCTTTTGGAATTTAGACAATCAATTCCTTCATTTTTTTTTTCACAAATAAATTTGTAATTTTCACGTTTAGAATGCCGAACGAGGTCATTCATATTTAGGAATTCACAGGAATTTTGAATTCCTCATTTTCATTTAAATTCCCTCTTTTCTGTCATCCAAACACACCCAAATTGCCAAAAGAGGCATCTATGTTAGAATTAAATAATATAGTTGGAAACTTTATATATATATATATATATATCCCACTTTAGTGTTTTCTTCTCCTCTCTACGTGAATGAAACTGCAAACTTAGAACCTACATAAAAGTATTTAAGTACTGCAAAAATGGATCCATTTCCCCCATCTATAAATAGTATTCACCCATCTAAACCCTAAACTCATCGCCTCACTTTATAGATCGAGAACGTTTTGAGCAACCAGTCCTAAGCTTGGACAAAGGAAATCCACTACCCTGCCTAGGATGATTATCAACACACCAACAGATAAACAAATAGCTATAAACATATGGCAAGCTATCTCTATTGATTCAATCAAAAAGAAAGGGGGGGGGGGGTTTCGAGACTGGCTACCCAGAGAATCTTTAAAGTCTACACATCAGTGAGGTCAGATCTCAGCATCATGTAAGGTCAAGTCATCACATGATACTGAGATATGACCTCACTGTTTGGACCTAAATTTAGCTACTCTTGTATACGACCATGTTGAGAAGAAATGGGACTGAGTTGGCACCCATTCAAGATAAATAGTTCGTGAAGTCATACAACCGAGGGAAAAGTGTAGGTCGGTCACCCAACTTGATTTGAGGTTTTAGGAACGGACGACCGAGGGAAAAGTGAAGTCATACAACCGAGGGAAAAGTGTCGGTCGGTCACCCAGCTTGATTTGAGGTTTTAGGAACGGACGACCGAGGGAAAAGTGAAGTCATACAACCGAGGGAAAAGTGTCGGTCGGTCACCCAGCTTGATTTGAGGTTTTAGGAACGGACGACCGAGGGAAAAGTGAAGTCATACAACCGAGGGAAAAGTGTCGGTCGGTCACCCAGCTTGATTTGAGGTTTTAGGAACGGACGACCCAAAAATCAGTGAGTTGGACCATGCAGCCATATGTTTGGTTTAGTCCGAGTTCAAAAGGGTGGTTACGCATGTGGGCCGAAATGAGAATTAAAAGTGTTCGGCCAAGTTTAGGCAACAATATCGACTGAGGAATTCTCGCAAGGAAGGAGTTCGAATCAATTATAGATTTCGATTGTGAAGATTTCAGATATCAGCCAATTCAGGATTTTATGAGACGAATCAATCCTAGAAGGAAGGAGAATCCTACTTCAATTCCACGTCTTGGAGGACAAGTTAGTTAGGGTTTTTGAATTATATATATAGCCCATTGTAACTCATTGTAAAAGGTCCTGCACCACACAAACAAATCAATATACAACTTTTACTCAAACCTTTCTCTTACTCTTTCATAGGTACTTTGCCTTCTATTCAACTTTCATAACTTGTTTTTCATTTTTAGTTTCTTACTTTTATTTCAGTCGTTACATTCAAGCATTTTACTTTCTTGTTCTTTATTTTATATGCACTTTACTTTTCGTAGAGTTATCATCCATTGATCTCTTTCGGCCAGTCCGGATTGGATTGATGCAATTCGCCGTTCACACACATATCATCTTACAACGTTTTTGACAACCGAATCCACTTCACCTTCGTCTTTGCCGTGATTTGCGAGTAGCTTCACCCAATAGATCTCTTGCTTGTCACCTGAACCTTTGAGTTTACCCAAGAAGTGAGTGTGATAGAAGATCCCGGTCAGGATTGACGCCTAACCGAAGTCCTTGCAACAGAGGCATCAGAACCTAAAGGCCGAGAGGGTTCCTTCCTCGGCCTACAATCATTTGAAAGAAGTCAGATCACACACCATTCAAATCAGAAACCTCGCTCGGCCATTCAGCCGTGAGTTGGCACGCCCGCGCAATTTCAGAAGGACGATTCAACCACAAGTCCCTCGGCTCTCATTTCGGCCGAGACGATTTTGTGGCAAACATCTTTTGGCACACCCGGTGGGACAGAAATGTATTAGCATATTTACAAATGAGTTTCTATGAGCCGAATGAAAACGGCTCTAATTCAATATATGATGCCAATGGTGGATACAGCTATGCGACTTATAATAGTTTTGTTGATTTGAATAGTCATGCCGAATGGAGTTTACAAACACCAACAACTCAATATGGTTTTAATGGCCAACACATGGATGGAACATGGACTGATCAAAAGACCGGATATCTGGTCAACCCACGTCCAAAATTTGTTTCAAATCACCAACAAAATTGTTGGAAAATCATTGAATCCATAAAAGAGTACAGAAAGCTTATATGAAAACTCTCGAAAGAGCCAAGAAAAGTTGGATGAATACTTTCAAAAGCGTAAAGAGAAACTGGACGAGGATTGGAGGAAGTATGAGGAAGAGTCCATGGAGATAAGGAGAAAGGCCGAGGAAGATTATCGAGCAAGACAAAATGCATATATGATTTCAATGGTATCTCATCCACCTCACCCATTCATCCAACACGACGAAAATTTTTTTAGTTCAGTTGTAGAAGATGAAGTCGGCCCAGAAGCTCCGCAGTTGGCTGATTTGAAGATTGAGCCCAAAGTTGGTCACTCAAGTGCGTTCGAAGAAGTAGACAATCATATGGTTGAGTACGGAGATCAATTGGTTGAAGAAATTGAACATTTTGACATGATTGTTGGAGACAAAGCTGATCAAGAGAAATCACAATCAGCAAAATTTGAGGTAAAAGCTAAACCTTGTGATTTAGAAACATGTTCGAAGGTTGAAATGTTGTCCTACATAGTAGCCAAAAATCAAGAACATACTACAAGGGTTTTGAGTATGATGCTTCATGGACTCCAGAAGCTTGAACCAAATGCTGAAAACAAAGAAACTTATGAGTTTGAACTAAAACATCGTTGGCCACCTCCATAACAGCCACAAGAATTTTTGCATTTTGTTTTCTTGCTTTCGTTTTGGTAAATATTAAAAAACAAAAAAAACTCGGCCGAGGTGACCAAGAGTTAGGTCGGTCGAGATAAGTAAAATGAAATATCGGCCAAGTTCGACCAATAATTTAGTTGGCCGAAACGAAAAAGTATGGTCAGCCGAGTCGAGCAAGAATTCGGTTGGTCGAAGTCAAAATAAATCTCAGCCGAGGCGGCCAAGAGTTGGGTTGGCCGAGGAAAAATAAGAAGTATCGACCGAGTTTTAATCAAGAGTTGGGTCAGGTGAGGTAAACAAGAAGTGTGTCAGCCAAATTCAACCAACAATTTGGTTGGCCAAAAGAAAAAAAATAAATGTCGGCCAAGTTCGATCAACAATTTGGTTTGCCGAAGCGAAAAGAGTAGAGTAAGAATTTGGTTGGTCGAAGTAAAATGAAATCTCGGCCAACGCAACCAAGAGTTAGGTCGGTCGAGGTAAATAAGAAGAGGGTCGACCAAAGTGTTTCAAAAGTCGGCCGAATCGACCAAGATTTTGTTCGGCCGAGATAGAAAAAAAGTTGGGTCGGCCGAAGTGCTTTAGAAGTCAGCCGAGTCGGCCAAGAATTTGGTTGGCTGAAATTCAAAAGTCGGCCGAATCGGCCAAGATTTTGGTTGGCCGAAGTAAAAAAGAAATGTCGGCTGAGTTGGATAAAACTTGGTTGGCCGAAGTAAGAAAGAAAGTGTCAGCCGAGTTAGAAAAAAAAAATTGGTTGGCCGAAATTCAAAAGTCGACCAAATCGACCAAGATTTTGGTTGGCCGAAGTAAATAAAAAATGGGGTTGGCCAAAGTGCTTTAGAAGTCGGCCGAGTAGACCAAGAATTTGGTTGGATGAAGCAAAATGAAATATCGGCCGAATCAATCAAGATTTTGATTGGTTGAAGTAAAATGAAATATCGGCCGAGTCGACCAAGAATTTGGTTGGTTAAAGTAAAAAATAAACGTCGACCGAGGTGACCAAGAGTTGGGTCGTCCGAGGTAAATAAGAAATGTCGGCCGAATTTTAACCAAAAGTTGGGTCGGCCGAGGTAGACAAGAAGTGTTGGCCGAGTTTTAATCAAGAGTTAGGTTGGCTGAGGTACTTTAAAAGTCAGCCGAGGCTACTAAAAATTTGGTTGGAATAATAATGTCGGCCAAGTTATCCAAGAGTTTGGTTGGCCGAAGTACTTGAGAAGTCGGTCAAGTCCGCCAAGAATTTTGTTGACCGAAGTAAAAAGAAATCTCGACCAAGTCGACCAAGAATTTGGTAAACCAAGGTAAACAAGAAGTGTCGGCCGAATTTAACTAAGAGGATTGGTTGACCGAGATAGAAAAGAGTTGGGTCGGCCAAAATACAGAAATGAGCCGAGTTAGACAATAAAATAGTTGGCCGAGATGTATAAAGAGAGCGGCTAAGTCACTTTACAAAATTAACGGCCGAGTCAACCAAGACCATACACATAAATATAGTTAGACACTACAAATGAGCCAAACGGCTTAGTAAAATATCAAAACTCAATGGCTTCTCTATCATTTTCCAAGCTTTGCATGCCGCAATCAACTTTCTGCTTTAAGAAGTCTCTCTTATTGTCACAAGACTTGGCTGAGGACACAATAGAAATACGCATGGCGAGGTCATGTTTCGGATGGAGTTTGAGATAGTTTCAATTTGTTCTTCAGCTACGCCTAATTACCCCTTTAGATCATCCATCTTCACCTTTAGAACATTCACCTTATGCTTCCCCACAACCAAAAAAGTCTTCAGTTTACGAATCTAGTCAAAATTTGTGTGCTTGCGGATTTCATCATCCTCACTTCTCATTTCTCACCGGCTTCAAACTCCTTTTGGGCTAATAGGCAAGGAGAGAGGCTAAAACTTACAACAGCCGAACGAGCATGAACCTCATAAGCCTCTACCTGAGAGAAATGCTTTTCCTCTACGGGGCTCACGGTGTGGTCTAAAGCATTTAGAAATTGAAGTAGCTCTAAACCGAGATCTCCCGACGTACAATCTTAAAAAGGTAAAGACATGAGATTAATATAACTCGGCTGAAGGTAAACAAAATTTGAAGTTGTTAAGGCACTCACCACAAGCTCGGCTGATGATGGATTGCAAACTGTAGCTTGCTCACTTGTGGACATCCCTTCGATAGGAAGATAAGTGAGCGTTCCGAACATAGGGGGATTTGCTTTAGTTTGGTTGAGAAGAGCCAACTCCAGGGTCGTACTACTGCGAGATTCTCTAACCTGCGCAAACATAAAGCTTTGGGCTAAATACTGGTTACTACCCTGTAGTTTAGGTCCAAAATCAATTCAGTCCCTGAACTTCTAATTTCATCAAAAACGCCCCTGCACTTTCAATTTTGATCTAATAGGTCTAATTGGTTAATATTTTGTTATGGGTTCAAGTTATAGTTGGATTATTTGTTGAAAAACTATTTATTTTTAATAGTATGACTCACTCCTAACTTGATTGTACAGGCCACCTCGACACCACATCATAAAACATAGGTCATATATGAGCCACATTAACAAGTTAAATAATTCAATTGTCAAAAAACTAACAAATTGGACCTATTAGATCAAAATTGAAAGTGCAGGGGTGTTTTTGATGAAATTAGAAGTTCATGGACTGAATTGATTTTGGACCCAAACTATAGGGTAATAATCTGTATTTAGCCCTAAAGCTTTAAGTTGCTTCCTCTAGAGTACTGAAAACAATAAACACCAAGGCGGAATGAAATATACACATACAAGTAGGTGATGGTTAAGCAGTACTTCTTGGCCGAGCACATTGATATCTTCAGTTTCCTTGAAACAGTTGGTTGAGACTGTAAGTTGTTGGCCGATGCCCGAGGTATTAGGAAGATGAGTCCCACAATCTTGTAAAAAGAAAGAGTCAACAATCTCAGCCAAGCAAGCACTGAAATCCAAGGAAGGGAATGTGGGAGGCTTACATCCATGTCAATCTCAACCATGGAACTCTCATAAGGAGGCAAAGAGTGATCAATACGGCCATCTCTGTCAAGAAGGGAAAATAATTAGTCAGGCATTCTACATATGACCAAGGTTTAACAGTTTGGTTGTTACTCCACCAAGTTGATTTGTGGGCCAACACAGCCAAGCCTAGAAACAACCCCAGCCGAAAAACAATGGCTCAACCAAAGTTAAAGACGACCTAAACCCGGCCAATCTTAACCCAAGGATGTGGACTCAACCAAGCCTAAAGCCTCAGCTAAAGCAAATGGACACCTCGATCAGGCTTTTTCAGTAAGCTGACATGGCCAAATTTTTCATTTTTAGGCTCGGCCAATTATTTGTGTCTGGCGAGTTAGCAAAATAGCACGGGCGAATCTTCAGCCACTCGACCAAGATAAAGGACTGGAATGCTTGATCACTTTGATTCGAATCTCATGATAACCACTCGGCTTGAGGGCCGATGCTCATGAGAGTAGGGGGAATTGTGAATAATTTGAAGCTGATCCGGACTCCCTCTTCCACTATGACCCGCCTTGTAGTCGCCTAAGTGGTACCCAGGCCGCAACAACCCACTCTGCAGCCCGCAGACCCCAGATTCTGACCAGTGACCCCCCTTGAAACTCGCCAGTGTCAGATCGATCCTCTGCAGTCCCAGTTGAATCCTCCACAGTTTGCCGGCATCATGCTCAACTGTCGGGTTGGGTACCCGAATCGGAACAAGTCATGAATCTTCACAAAAGTTTCAAAGAATCTAGACTGCGAAAGCGTGGACGAATTTTTGAGAGAGAAATTTTTGGTTTCGGATTTGGGCGTTTCGTGTTCTTTTCAAAGAAAGGCCTTGCATAGGAATATCTCGGCCCATTTTAAATGCCACAACCAAGGGTTCAGTGTTGGTCCTTACGACCAAGCTCACAAGTTGTGTACCACCTGACCGAGGTTATCAGTGAAAAAAAAAAATGTTTGACTGAATTTCACTCAAGACATCTCATCCGATTTTTGGAAATATCATTGTAAATGGCCGTGTAGAAAGTCTTGGCCGAGTAGAAAGTCTTGACCGAGTAAGCAGTCTCGACCGAGTAGTAGGCATTGCCCGAGTAGTAGCCTTGACCGAGTAGTAAGTCTCAGTCGGGTTGTTTTTCTTCCCCAAGATAATATGTCCGTTCTTTCGAACTTGGGGTGTATCGGCCAAGTTTTTCAAGTTTTACATGTCAAGGCCGAGTTTTTGTGATTCAAGTTGCACAACCAAATTGAACTATCACGACCAGGTATTTTTGACATATTCCATTTTTATTCAAGTCGCATAACCACTTGGCTTGAGAGCCAATGCTTATGAGACTGGGGAGGCAATGTTTGGACCTAAATTTAGCTACTCTTGTGTACGACCATGTTGAGAAGAAATGGGACTGAGTTGGCACCCATTCAAGATAAATAGTTTGTGAAGTCATACAACCGAGGGAAAAGTGTACGTCGGTCACCCAACTTGATTTGAGGTTTTAGGAACGGACGACCGAGGGAAAAGTGAAGTCATGCAACCGAGGGAAAAGTGTCGGTCTGTCACCCAGCTTGATTTGAGGTTTTAGGAACAGACGACCGAGGGAAAAGTGAAGTCATACAACCGAGGGAAAAGTGTCGGTCGGTCACCCAACTTGATTTGAGGTTTTAGGAACGGATGACCGAGGGAAAATTGAAGTCATACAACCGAGGGAAAAGTGTCGGTCGGTCACCCAGCTTGATTTGAGGTTTTAGGAACTGACGACTGAGGGAAAAGTGAAGTCATACAACCGAGGGAAAAGTGTCGGTAGGTCACCCAGCTTGATTTGAGGTTTTAGGAACGGACGACCCAAAAATCAGTGAGTTGGACCATGCAGCCATATGTTTGGTTTAGTCCGAGTTCAAAAGGGTGGTTACGCATGTGGGCCGAAATGAGAATTAAAAGTGTTCGGCCAAGTTTAGGCAACAATATCGACTGAGGAATTCTCGCAAGAAAGGAGTTCGAATCAATTATAGATTTCGATTGTGAAGATTTCAGGTATCAGCCAAGTCAGGATTTTATGAGACGAATCAATCCTAGAAGGAAGGAGAATCCTACTTCAATTCCACGTCTTGGAGGACAAGTTAGTTAGGGTTTTTGAATTGTATATATAGCCCATTGTAACTCATTGTAAAAGGTCCTGCACCACACAAACAAATCAATATACAACTTTTACTCAAACCTTTCTCTTACTCTTTCATAGGTACTTTGCCTTCTATTCAACTTTCATAACTTGTTTTTCATTTTTAGTTTCTTACTTTTATTTCAGTCGTTACATTCAAGCATTTTACTTTCTTGTTCTTTATTTTATATGCACTTTACTTTTCGCACTTAGGAGTAGTTCGTAACGTAGAGTTATCATCCATTGATCTCTTTCGGCCAGTCCGGATTGGATTGATGCGATTCGCCGTTCACACACATATCATCTCACAACGTTTTGACAACCGAATCCACTTCACCTTCGTCTTTACCGTGATTTGCGAGTATCTTCACCCAATAGATCTCTCGCTTGTCACCCGAACCTTTGAGTTTACCCAAGAAGTGAGTGTGATAGAAGATCCCGGTCAGGATTGACGCCTAACCGAAGTCCTTGCAACAGAGGCATCAGAACCTAAAGGCCGAGAGGGTTCCTTCCTCGGCCTACAATCATTTGAAAGAAGTCAGATCACGCACCATTCAAATCAGAAACCTCGCTCGGCCATTCAGCTGCGAGTTGGCACGCCCGCGCAATTTCAGAAGGACGATTCAACCACAAGTCCCTCGGCTCTCATTTCGGCCGAGACGATTTTGTGGCAAACACTCACTGATGTGTCTCTCCACTCCTTTACAACCACAGGAGAAATGCAACCAGTTCCTTTAGCTGGTACAGTCCCAGCACATTTCTCGATGCACATTAGCTGCTGGCTTGGGGGGTGGAGTCTTGAGCACTGGGCATTCGATCTTGCTTGTTCTTCTTCCGGTTGTTCTCGCTTGACAATCAGATTATCAGTGATATGCGTGGTTCTACCCTAGATGTTATGTATTTATAGCCTCCAGATTGGGTAAGTGGCCTAAATCTGGAAAATGTGACCGATATGTATTATCAAAATGAATTAGCCCAAATTACTATAGGAAAACACAAAAATCTATTTCAGGACTAAATTATTTACCAAAACCAAAAAAAGAAAAAAAGAACGATTTACTGGCAAATAAATTTTGAAACTATAAAGTTAAATTTTTCGAACAAAGACATAAGCAAACCATGAAATTGGCATTGGAGACAAAGCCTCCGACACAGATGCAAGTGATCAACCACGGAAGTACACATATTCCAATAGGAAATTGATTTTTTGGGTAATCATATATAGGCTCAATCATAGGTGGAGGGACACAGGGGCACACTGGGTCACTTGCGATTTTTAAAACGATATATTATATATTAACGGAAGAATGAATCAATGATAGTCCAGCTCAGTTAGTAGAGCACAAGGCTCTTGACTTTGTTGTTGTGGGTTCGATTCCTTTGGCCAACTTGGTTCTTTTCTTAAACCAAAGAAAAAAGAAGAATGAATGCAGATCAGTTTTGTCCCTTTTGGACCTAGGTCTTTAACTTTTTTTTTTTTGATACGAAAAGACTAACAAAACAAGCTAAATGGAGGCTCCTCTAGAGCAACCCGCGCCAAACAGATCAAAGCTAATAGCTGATCTAACACTCGAGGGAAAGTGACTAGTCCAAGAAATGAGCTCGTTCGATCCATGGCCTATGGAGGCAAGGGCATTTGCCACAAAATTAGCTTCCCGGAAAGTATGGGTGAAAACGACTGAATTGAAGTTGGATGCTAACTGTTTGATGTCCTGGATGATAGACTGAAGATGCCAATGAGGGTTGGTCTTCCCAATAACACAGTGAATGACCAGTTGGGAATCCCCTTCAATCAACAGGTGGGTGTAGTTAAGCTCTTGAGCTTTTAGGAGGCTTTCCCGTAGAGCAACCGCTTCAGTCAGAGGGACATTAGCTTTCCCAATGCGTTTAGCACAAGCAATAACAGGACATCCAAAGCTGTCTCTGATGACAAAGCCAATGGCTGCATTGTTATTTTGTTGGATGACTAAACTGTCAAACTTGATTTTAACATGGTCTGGAGGAGGAGGATTCCATTTGATGTGCTCACGCTGATCTGGAGGCAGCCTGACAAGAGGATTATGAGTGAGGAAATCTTGAGAAGTGGAAGCCGCAATGGCCACTATAGAAGGGGGGGGGGGGAAGCTTCATTCCTGAAAACATTGTTATTTCTTGCTTTCCAAATGTGGTAGCATAAAGAAATGAGCTTAGCAAAGAGATTGGCATCATAAGGAGCATCAATGAATTATCAATAAATCATAATTTAATTCTGAAACTTAGCTATTTTTTTTGTCAATTATAAACGTTCTTTTTTTTTTTTTTACAAAGATGTTAAAATACTTGGAAAATAAAATTAGATCCTGTTGCAGAAAACATCGAGTATGAATAGCTCATTGGAGTTATTTTAAATGATTTTTTTTATATTTTAATATTATTAATTTCTTTTTGTGCCCCAGTAAACTTAAATTTTTGGCTCCACCACTGGGCTCAATGCTATGTTTTCTCAAGCATAGAAGTTGACAACACTCATAAGAAACTATAAATACATGTAAAAGGCAGTAGGCACTTATTCCAATA
This sequence comes from Rosa lucieae, assembly GCA_024704745.1. Lineage (NCBI taxonomy): Eukaryota > Viridiplantae > Streptophyta > Magnoliopsida > Rosales > Rosaceae > Rosa > Rosa lucieae. The sequence goes on from JANPXK010001020.1 coordinate 39,924, forward strand.
GGAAATTGGTTTCTTGGTTCATCAATAAAGGCTCATTACTCATTTTGATAGACTGAAGTTGGGAGAAAGAAAATGGAAACGAGAAAGTTAAGTCAATTGCATATTCATTTCTACCCAAAGCTGAATACAGGATATAAAGGATACAAGGCCAAAGTGTATTCTGGTACAGTAAAGACAGCTGTCTACTCTCTAATACAATCAAAATAGTCAACAAAATAGAGAGGGGATGAACAGAAAAGGGAAGAACTTATCAAGTCCCTCCCCCTTGAGATGTGGCCTGTCCTCAGGCACAAAAAGAAGGAAAATGTTGCTTGATGGTGTGAGCTTCCTCCCAAGTGGCATCTACAGCAAGAAGGCTAGCCCATTGTACAAGTAATTGTCTAACATTGCGTTTCTTTTTGCACAACACAGCCATGTCTCATTCTGGATGCCACATCTCCTTGATCATCAAAGTCCGGTAAGGATGTAGTTAGTGGTTTGCCATCATCGATATACGCTGCTTTAGGAGCGAGACATGAAAGATTAAATCAATTCAGCATGTGGTTGGCAGGGCAAGCTTATACGCCACTTTGCCAATGTGGTTTTTGATCAGGAACAACCCATAATAGCGAGGAGAAAGCTTGTGGGAGGATCTCTTCACTGGGGAACAGTATCGATATGGTTGTAACTTGAGAAAAACCCAGTCACCAACATTGAATTCCCGTTCTGTCCTGTGATGATCAGCTTGGGTCTTCATCCTATTTTGGACAGCAACCATGTGGTCCTTGAGTAGTTGGAGAGAGGCAACAAAACTAATTTGTAAAGGAATAGAACCTTTATTTCAAAGGATAAGGTAATTTCTAGCCTTCCAGGTCATATAGGATGTTCCAAGAACAATAACAAAAGGATGAGTAAGAACAATAACAAAAGGATTAGTATTATCTTGTAGATAACACACTTAGCCAATCATATAATGACTGATTGGAAAAATCAATTTGTAATAGAGGAAAAGGTAAAATGCCAAACTTATTGAGCAAAAGGGCATTGGAAGAAAACATGTTCTTAAAACTCCAGAGATGGTTGACAAAGGACAATGTCTATCAATTTGTTACTTAGTATATATATCTAGTAAGCAATTTTTTATGTAATAATTGTCAGTCAAAAAATTTAACTTTAGGAGGTAGATTGAGTTTGCACATTTTTATTATTAGATTAGAATCATAATGAGCAACAATTTTCTGTGAAAGAAGATTAGAAGCAGATTTAATAGTAAATTTACCATTACTTGTAGGCCCCCAAGCCATCTCATCCAACAAAAAAAAAAATAGGAACAGATAAAATTTTATTAACTACATTTGGAGGAAGAACAGAAACTATGAAGAAAAAGTTGGAACCAAAAAAAAAAATTAAGAACTTCAGAAAAAAGAAAAAGAAAAAAAGTCAAGCTGGAATGAATATTTTAGTTTGCCACAAATATACTCTCAACATTAATGGCCTTTAGCGGAAGATTTAACAATAGTGAGTTATATGTAAGATAAAGTTGAATATGAGTGAGTTAAGTATCGAACATGTCAAAACTCAGTGATCATTAGTGATTTTTGCCTTTTTTTGTTGTTGTTGATTTTTTATGTTATTTATCGTTAATTTATCTGGTCATCTGCTTTTGAAAACTTCACATCCTATAAATTGATGAGTGTTTTTAGACATTACAAAACAATTTTTTTTGTTTGGACTAATTTCACCCTACTCTAATATATGAAAGACAATTAGTAATTACTAAGAAGGGAATGAACTTTCTCGTTCATTTGCAATGTCTTTGGCTAATTCAGAGTCAGATAATAAGGTTGGTGCAATGGAAAATCCGTGTGAAGAATAAACGGTTCAAATTCCTCTTGTTGAGGAGTTGTTATCTAGATGCACAAAGCTTCTATTGAGGAATATCTAGCTTTTCTATTGTGAGAATTCACATGCTCAATGGAGGCCTTATATGATATTTGAGTCCCAAAATAGTGTTGTGATCCAACATTCCTTGTTCAGGACTGAAATTTTGGCCGAAAAGCAAGCTTAAAAGGTACAACAATCTCATAAACGGGAAAAGTCAACTTGTTGAGATGGACATAATTTCAATAACTGCAATATTTCCTTCAGATTTTGCGCGAAGAGGTGCATTGTTCATCGGTTTGTTGTTAACTTGTATTTAAAATATGCAGATAAAGATATCAACCCAAAAAAAAATTAAAAAAAATAAATAAATAAACAGATATCGGCCTTGAACAAAAAAAAAAAAAAAAAGATATCATCCCTAAAAAAATGAGAGAAATTCTTTTGTAGGGACTGCCCTACCACGTGGCAGTAGGGTAGCCCAATCAAAATTAAGAAAGAACTTTGCATATCCCGAAATTAGCCCTCTTTTAATAAAACAATATACCCAAAACACCATCCTGCAAGATCTTGATTGGACAGCCCTACTGCCACGTGGTACGGCTGCCCTATCTAAGAATTTCTCAAACCAGAGAGATGTCAGCCCTGAAAAACAAAAGAAAAAATAAATTCGACAGATATCTACAGATTCTGTGATCCAACCCTAAAAATATTCAAAATTTAAACAATACCAACACAATTAAACCAAAATTCAGGCCAGGATGTATTATAATGACTAAATAATTTATAAATCTCAGCATCCATGAAGTAGATAGCCCTTTGTTCTTCATTCTACTTCTAGGCCTAGCTCCAGCCTCTTTCTATAGATAAACCCTATAAAACACAGTATAACAAGGAATGTTGCTTCCTCGATTCAACCGCAAGGAACCATCTAATACCAACTTCAACAAACAACTATGGGAAAGAAATAGCAAAAAATATATTTACAACCAAGCTTACCGATCTCTAGAATCCAGAAGGTACAATCTTCACTGTAGAATATTATGTAAATATTTACTTTCCTTGTAGATGTAGATTACGTTTTCTGTATAATTGTAGGAGATCTTTTCCTATTAGGACTACTTTTGTATCTCTTTATATACCTCCTATTTTTGGAGATGAATAGTATTGAGGCATAACAAACAAACACCGAATTCTTATTTTCTACTTGGTATCAGAGCCAGGCTCAATCCTGTGAACTTGCACTGTACTTTGAAACCCGAAATCGAAAGCCGAAAAACACCCAAACCTTGAAGTTCGAAATAAGTCTTGAAGGTCACCATCAATTTCCATACCTTTTGTTTAATTAAAAGGTGTCGTACCCCCTTGTTTAATTAAAAGTTGCCTGGGCACTTTTTCGTTTGATTGAACACCAGCCGACAAGACTCCTGCTGCACCATTGTTTGGTCCTGCCCCACTGACAATTCTACTGCAGCCAACAAGCCAAGCCAATAGTATCTGTTCCTACTTTTGTTTGTCACGTGCAGGCTTCTCTTTTATGCTAAATGGAGGATGATGCTGCCACTCTTGCACTCCACAACATGCCACCAATCATCAATCATTATCATACCACAGCTCAAGATAACTCAGTGTTTCTAACCGGCATTGCCTTGAATGAATCCAACTACACCATATGGACACCTCTTATGAACATGAGGATCGGAGCACGAGGAAAAGTTGCCTACCTCACTGGAGCTAAAGCAGCACCAAATGTAAATTATGCTGAATTTGAAATTTGGACCACAGAGAATGAAAAAGTGAAGAGTTGGTTAATTGATTCTATGGAGCCATCACTCATGAATCGGTATATCATACTCCCGACAGCCAAAGATGTGTGGGAAGCTGTTGAGAAGACTTTTTATGATGATTCTGATGAAACCAAGATTTTTGAATTAAATAAGAAATGCTTTGGAGCAAAACAGAATGACCGGACTCTTCCTACCTACTATAATGAATTGGTGGGAATGTTTCAGGAAATTGATCAGCGTATGCTCTCTCAAAATAACACAGTGGCTGCAGTTGTTCAAGAGACCAATGCTATGGCACGAATATGAGTTCATATTTTTTGAGTGGACTCGATTCAGAGTATGATCAAGTCCGTGGTGAGATTTTTGCGCAAAGACCTGAAATTCGACTTAGAGCAAAGCTATGCATATATTCGAAATGTGCATTCTGAGAGGCAGGCAATGGGACATGCTTCTGAATCCTCTGTCATGGCTGTCCAATGCAAACATGGTCCTTCCTTAGGATTCTCAACTCCTCCACAACGTCGCCCTCTGGGTAATGCAAATCCATATGCAAATACTAAGTGTCCGGTCTGTGGAGATTTGGGTCATAGCAAGCAACAATGCTATGAAGTGATTAGCTACCCTGATTGGTGGGACTTCATTAAGAAACTGCGAAAGAACCTTTTAAAAGCTGCCGTGGCTACTACAGAGGAAACACAACCATCTAATGCCTCCGCTAATGTAGCCCAGTCAGGTATGAAGGGTAAGGTGTCTATGAATAGTTCTTGGATAATTGATACAGGTGCATCTGATCATATGACTAATGATCCTACTCTCTTAGGAAAGCTAAAACCTTCTTCTCAAAATATTGTTTCTACTGCTGATGGTACTCCTGTTTGGCTCCAAAACTAGTTGGCGTGCAAACTGTCTCTTTTGAGCGCGTGCGCGGGCGTGCCAACACCTGTGGGGTGCAGTCGTCGGGGGAGTCCCTTGACCTGACTTCTTCTTCAAGCATTGTGGACGAGGAGAGCACCAACCTCACCACAAGATTCTTCTCTAGCCTTCCGAGAAAGGACTTCTTGCCTTACGGATAAGGACTTTGGACGTGATCTCTTCGCATCACCGAATCAATACTCAATGTTGTAGGCTGAGCAGAGCAATCACTGGGAAGTTTGGAGAAAGCACGGGTTTTGCTAAAGCATGACTTTAGCTTCGTTGTGTTGCGAGGGCGTTACCCTTGCTTCGCTGGTTGAGAGAGTCTCGGTGGCAATGGTACTGGCAGTCGGCTCTTGAAGAGACTAAGACTGAAAGTATGGTAGCCGGGCTGATCTGGTGATGCTGACAATCGGCTCTTGGAGAGACTAGGACTAGCTCGCGGTCACCGGGTTTCAACGAGGTTGAAGGTTTGCTCCGGGGAGGCTTTGTAATCGCTGGGATTGATTGATTTTTGAGATAGTTCCTTCGTATATCGTCTTTAGCCTCTATATATAGGCTGCTCGTAGATTCACTTTCCAAATATGAATGAAATACTATATTTTAGGCCACAATTATTTGCCTTGAATCAAATCAAAATACTTAATAGTTTTGATAACTATCGTAAGTAATAAAAGATTGACTCTGTCGTAGCAATCTTCTAGGCAAAGTTAATTACCCTTTGGAGTACTGGACGTAATCTTCTTGGTCGCGAGCTGTTGGATATGCACGTCTTATTTGCCTTCGTGAAGACTTCGTAGCTCCATGAAATTATATATATATATATATATGTCTTCTTGTTGACGTTCAGCTTAACTAAATGGGCAAGCATTGATTGCTTGATTGGCTGCAAATATCAGATGGCCTGGCCCATGCATGAGCCACTACACATGCAATCTTTCATTGCATGATATATATTCCTTGTTGATTTGTAATCAAGGATAATTATACTTCCCTGCTCAATCTCCAGCAATCTTTTGGGTGCAATACATGTGGGTCCCTTGATATTTCCCTCTCATGCATGACACATTTTCCTTTCCTTAATTATTGTCTCACCATGCCTTAATTGCATGGGAAGTATATATACATGCCAACTTGACCTTCGTGAGCCAACCAACTCGTCCGCACTCGCATCCTTGATTATATCTTCGCGAGGACTCTTTAATTGCAATATATACCTTCAGCTGCAAGTCCACGCCATTTATTCCTTAATCAATAAAAGCCCCTACTTTTACGTCCACAACCTTTCCTCTTGCTCAATCTTGGTAAGCAAACCAACTATCCTTAATTATCAAATATTTGATAATTAATGGTAGATCAAGGAATATTCAGATTTGCTTTAAGATTGCTTGGCCTCCAAGTAGGCTTTATTTAGCCTCTAAATAATATATTCCGAACTTGTAGGAAATATATCGCTTGGGCCACGGATATTGGCCCGGATTCTTCGAGTCTCCCTTATCAGGAAAAAATGTTAATTTTGAGTTCAAACATTGCCCCCCAGACCTCGAAGTCAAAGTTCCCTGTCTTGACTGAAGAGGTCTTGAGTCAGCATTCGTCTTGCAATAACGTCGCTCAAAAGCCACTTACACTGGCTTCCTAGATAGAATAGGCCTCTACGTAGGCCATGAATTACCATCTAAACCACCTTGACGAACAACGAAGTAGGTAATGATCAAAGCGCTGCCATGATTAAATGATAATCATATCATGACCTAGCCTCGAATCACAGATGCCTTGCATGAATTATCCCCACCCTTCTTTTGCGCACTAAGACGTAGGCCAAATTTCAAGGGACCTTAACTTCTCCTCTTTGTTCAAGTTTCGGACATAGACAATGAAGAAGCACTCCTTATAAGAAGATTTATTCGTAATGAAGACAATATAGGACTGCACATAATGGTCTGTCTGACTTCAAAACTCACGTTACTCTCAATGCGGGGCAGTCAGCGCACTGTCGAGAACCCATGACTAATAATCAGATTTTGCTTCCAACTTATGTCTAAAGTCTGGAAGTAAGATGCTTCCAAGCCTAAACATAAATAATATTGGTCTTAAACATTGATGACCACACAATTTGTTTCTTGGATAAGTCAGCTTGATCATAATGAATCAAAACCACATTTGGTTCTGACAGTCCTTAGCTAGCCTATTTGTCATGAAGTGATGCCTTCCTTGACAACTTTGTTGCCCCCAAGCATGAACCAGGAAAAACAAGAGATCCTTAGCTACTTAAGGGCACAGAATTTGGCTAAGAAAAGATGGTAGTAGTTGGTGCTCCTTTCATGTAACATATGATCTCATGATTATGTTCTTAAGCTCACCTTATGCAGAAAGATATAAATTCCAGCAGATTTTCCTTCTTCTACGCATACCACAGTTTGGCAATAATAGTCTTTAATCAAACTTACACCTCTCTTTGCTCCTCCTGTACATTCTTTTAACAAAGAAGAAATAACCATCAATCAAGAATGCTTTCCTCCCCTGCAACTATAGCCACTGTATTTTGCATATACTAAAGCCACTTGCTGGTTTAGATAGGTCGTCTTCCAATAATGCTTCAGCCATGAATGTAAAGCAAAGTGTGATGTAAAAGACTACTATGAGGACAAACTCTGAAAATTTCTTGGCAGCTTTACTTTGTGAGTTCATACTCCTCTATGGCATTCACATTCTCGTTTCGTATCCAATTTAGAAACTTCATGTAACTGGAGTCAACAACTTGAGATGCTCACCATTATTGAAAAATTCTTCTTGCATCTATCTGCCTCTAATGCCACTGTTACTGGCATTTAGTTAGCTCAGAAAGTAAAAAACAAAACTCAAAAACTCAGAAAATTTTTAAGGCCACAAGTATTGGCCCAGCGATATTAAGACACTTTAACCAATCTTAATCTGTGAAGTTTGGCATTAAAATCATGCCACAAAAGTTTGAACTACATGGCCCCAAGTATATACATATACAAGTATAATACTCGAATATATTTCCAGGCATTCAGACACAGCAAGATAGTGAGTATGAAGCAATAAAGGAACCTGAAAGCTAAAGATCCTTAGTCTCACTTTAATCTTTTAAACCATGATTAAAGAACATGACGCGCCAACTAGACCTGTCCTCTTCCACTGCTATCTTAATTAGTTCTGCAAAATGAATTCTTTTTCAACTCCAAAGAGCTCAATTGGTTCCAGCTCTTCATTCTCATAGCAGATTCTTCTTGAAGTTCCAGAAATCAGCTTGTTCTTCCTCACACACTTGCTGCATATGACCTTTCTGAATAAATATTCAAAATAATTCAACTGCTGCCAAGAACTCCTATCAACTTATTCTTTGCTCAGTAAATGGCAGTTTGCTCTAGTATTTCTTGGAACCACAGAGCAGGCTTTCATAAATCTTCGAACAACTCATTTAAGGCCACAGGGATTGGCCCTAGGCAATATTAAGACACTCAAAGTCTTAATCTCGTTAACTTTGGTGTTCAGAATACTGCAGAACACTGCCACACAAAGACAAGTTGAAAATACCAGTCCCCCAATTTTGATGTCTCTGGAATGAATCATGTCAAGTGCAAGCTTTGGTGTTCATCCGGTGTGGACTAGGAACATATTAAGCCTTTGTTCTTTGCACTAAACCGATTCAGACTAATACTCTCTTGGAACCTATCAAACACACACTAACATGAGGATTGATAGTCTGGTCTCCCACGGTTGCCCGTGTCATCTTTGCAGAAGGCTTCTCTCAGCCATTTTATCAAACACCTTATGTGCATATTTCTGATTCTCATATTTTTGATGAAAGCTCAAGAGAATAGCTCACAAAAGGTCAATTTATCATCGCAGAAGAACAACCAACGACTATTACCCGGAAATTGAACTTGATCCTCGCAGCAACAGTGGAAGACTAACCTGGATTGGGTATGGAACCTTCAGCAATTTGATTTAGCTACCTCGACGTCTGCTACTAGGATCAGCATACATCCATTAAAGACCATTGGATAGCCCTTAGATCGCCTTCGCCATAGCTTGTTGGAAATTTCTGGCGAAGCTCGCTGGCGAAGCCCAGACGATGTATATCAGCGAACCCTGCTTCACGCGATCGTTGCTCGCTAGAAAAACGTTCGCGAAATGCCCCTTGCGAACACTCGCGGTCATCTCTGTCGCGGCCATTCATTCGCGGTCAGTCCCTTGCGGCCATTCATTCACTGATGTCTCTCGCGTGCAACGCATAATTCTCTTTTTTGTATTTTTGTTATTTTATTTTTTTTTATTTTTATTTTTTTTAACTACTAAAAGAAAGCTGCAAATTGAAAATTAAAAGCAAATAAAGAAGCTAGCAGCAACATGTTTGGCTAACCTCTAGAAGGCCACGGGGGAGGCCATCTATGCCTCACTCCAAGCTCCGATGTGTCAAAATTTATGGCATGAAAATCCCTCTTACGGGAGCTTGTAGGAAAATAACAAAGATACTTTGCGTCGAACACTTGAAAGAAATTTGGCTCGTAGTAGGAGTAATATTGCCCCCCAAGTATCTTTGTTGGTTGACGAAGCGAGATCTTCAATTGCAATTTTGGAGATAATAATGTCCCAAGATCGGCTTTGTCGCCAACTACCATATCATAGAACATGGTGTCTTCAGAATTAGCCACTGCAGGTCGGCTTTTGTATTTGACCACTCGTTGGTCTAAATTCTCCATATCAAGAGCTTCAAAGAACTTGAACTTCTGCTTGTGATTTTTGGAACCAATAATTAAAGTGTAATCATCATTATATATTGGCTCCATGTTGAGATCATATTTAGAATCACCGAAATTTGATGAATTGATCTCTTCTTTAAAAATAGGCATATCAAATATTTGTTTGCCTCTATTTTCTTTCCAGGCATCATATTGAGACACCTCTATGGATTTTTCAATATCATCGTAGACAAATTTCTTTTGTAAGAAATTTGGAGGTGGATAATCGTAGGACAGAATAAACTTACCCTGATGATATTTCAGCTCACAACCATGTATGATAAGCTAGCCAATCAAATATTGATTTTGGCCACTCTTGCAATTTGGGTTGTAAACATATCCATATATTTCAAAGCCGCCGCTTGACTGTTGAACATACATCACAAGCTTCTGCTGGTATCGATCAATAAAGCCACATATTGGCTGACCATGACCATAACTTAATTGATAATTAAGGTGACCATGACTCTGGTCATCTCCATGATAACGTCCAATCCCAAGACAGCAACTTGATTGGCAATTGAGTGGACCATGATTTTGATCATCTTTTTGACCATGATGACGTCCGGTAGCATCATGACTATCACCTTCTGGAATAAAGCCATCTGGTAGCCCTTCTTTCTTATAATTAAGAGATTGATCTTCACGATCAAATTTATGCACTTCTCGGCTATCAGATTCATCATCTTGGTGAAGTCGCTTCGGATGATCAAAGGTATGATCAAACATGGGCAACGTCTTGCCCCCCTGTACCTCCTCTCGTGCCGATTCTTGATGGTACAAGGTCGCGAACTCCGATAAGGTCTGCTTGTTTTGGTTCAGAATGGCCTCCATGGCTTGCTTTTGTCGCAAACTCTGCTCATCAACGATACCTCTGGCATGAGCTTCTACCGCATTCTCTGACTGTACAATTTGTGGCTTAGTATCCTCAGCATGTTGGGCGATGTGCTGGTCTAGTTCGCGTATGAGCTGGTTTGTTATCGCTGTTTCCCTGTCAAAATCAGTGGCTATCTTCTTACGATGATTTTCAATATTCTCCATGATGATCGCAAGCTTTTCCTCGAAGGTCGCTCCCTCCGGAATAGGCTTCGGAATGAAAGCCTCTCTTGTCGTAGTGTCACCAATGGTGCCAACATTGGTCATCATTTCACTTTAGGAGTTCCTTCGGTAAAGATATTCCACTGGCATCCCAATGATGGTGAACAAAAAAGACTCTAGCGTCGTCCCACTAGGCATGCCAAAATGTTTGGCTCCAAAACCAGTTGGCGTGCAAACTATCTCTTTTGAGCGCGTGCGGGCGTGCCAGCACCGTGGGGTGCAGTCGTCGGGGGAGTCCTTTGACCTGACTTCTTCTTCAAGAGTTGTGGACGAGGAGAGCACCAACCTCTCCACAAGGTTCTTCTCTAGCCTTCCTAGAAAGGACTTTAGATTGATCTCTTCGCGTCACCGAATCGATACTTAACGTTGTATACTGAGCAGAGCAATCACTGGGAAGTTTGGAGAAAGCACGGGTTTTGCTAAAGCGTGACTTTAGCTTCATTGGGTTGCGAGGGCGTTACCCTTGCTTCGCTGGTTGAGAGAGTTTCGGTGGCAATGGTACTGGCAGTCGGCTCTTGAAGAGACTAGGACTGAAAGTACGGTCGCCAGGTTGGTCTGGTGACGCTGACAATCGGCTCTTGGAGAGACTAGGACTGGCTCGCAGTCACCAGGTTTCAACGAGGTTGAAGGTTTGCTCCGGGGAGGCTTTGTAATCGTTGGGATTGATTGATTTTTGAGAAAGGTCCTTTGTATATCGTCTTTAGCCTCTATATATAGGCTGCTCGTAGATTCACTTTCCAAATATGAATGAAATACTATATTTTAGGCCACAATTATTAGCCTTGAATCAAATCAAAACACTTAATAGTTTTGATAACTATCGTAAGTAATAAAAGATTGACTCTGTCGTAGCAATCTTCTAGGCAAAGTTAATTACCTTTTGGGGTACTGGACGTAATCTTCTTGGTTGCGAGCTGTTGGATATGCACGTCTTATATGCCTTCGCGAAGACTTCGTAGCTCCATGCAATTATATATATATATATATATATGTCTTCTTGTTGACGTTCAGCTTAATTAAATGGGCAAGCATTGATTGCTTGATTGGCTGCAAATATCAGATGGCCTGGCCCATGCATGAGCTACTATACATGAAATCTTTAATTGCATGATATATATTCTTTGTTGATTTGTAATCAAGGATAATTATACCCTTCCTATCCTGCTCAATCTCCTGCAATCTTTTGGGTGCAATACATGTGGGTCCCTTGATATTTCCCTCTCATGCATGACACCTTTTCCTTTCCTTAATTATTGTCTCACCATGCCTTAATTGCATGGGAAGTATATATACATGCCAACTTGACCTTCGCGAGCCAACCAATTCGTCCGCGCTCACATCCTTGATTATATCTTCGCGAGGACTCTTTAATTGCAATATATACCTTCAGCTGCAAGTCCACGCCATTTATTCCTTAATCAATAAGAGCCCCTGCTTTTACGTCCACAACCTTTCTTCCTGCTCAATCTTGGTAAGCAAACCAACTATCCTTAATTATCAAATATTTGATAATTAATGGTAGATCAAGGAATATTCAGATTTGCTTCAAGATTGCTTGGCCTCCAAGTAGGCTTTATTTAGCCTCTAAATAATATATTCCGAACTTGTAGGAAATATATTGCTTGGGCCACGGATATTGGCCCGGATTTCTTCGAGTCTCCCTTATCGGGAAAAAATGTTAATTTTGGGTTCAAACAACTCCCACTCCGGTTACCGGAGAATGTTCTGTTATCTTATCTGATACATTAACCCTTGATTTTGTGTTGGTTGTTCCCTCTTTGGCATATAATCTCTTATCTGTTGGCCAAATTATTCTAGCACTAGCATGTATTGTGACCTTTTATCCCTATTTATGCGAGTTTCAGGACATTCTGACTTGGCGGATTCTTGGTTATGGTGTTAGAAGGGGGAAACTCTACTACTTGGATCGGAAGAGAACGGAGAGCAACAGTTGTTAGGACAAGTGAATCAGGTCAATACAGTGGAGAATGCTAAGGAAATAGTGTGGCTGTGGCATCACCGTTTAGGTCATCTATCTTTTAGTTATCATAAGAAGTTACAACCTCATTTGTTTTCGGTTGTCAGTGATTCAGATTTTTGTTGTGATGTATGTGAACTAGCTAAGAGTCATAGAATTTCGTATTCACCTAGTCTTAATAAAAGTCCCATTCCCTTTATGAAGATTCATTTAGATGTCTGGGGTCCTGTCAAGATCCCTTCTTTTTCTGGAGCTCGGTATTATGTGACTTTTATTGATGATTGCACTCGTATGACTTCGGTATCTCTATTAAAGAACAAGAGTGAATTGTGTTACATGTTCCAAGATTTTCATAAAATGGTGTCCACACAGTACCAACAGTCTATTCGTGTTTTTCAATCTGACAATGGTGGTAAGTATGTTAATGGCTCTATGCAGGAGTTTATGCAATCCCATGGAATTCGACATCAGACTTCTAACTCCTATACTTCTCAACAGAATGGATTGACAGAAAGGAAGAATCGATAGTTAGTTGAAGTTGTCTGTGCCTCCTTGTTTGGCATGCATGTACCCGTGAATATTGGGGAGAAGCTGTGAAGTCCGCCACCTACCTCATTAATCGTACTCCTTCTCGGGTCATTGAATTTCAAAATCCTTAGCAGAAACTTCAGCAACTTCTGTCACTTCCGTCCCTACCAAACCTTGAACCTCGTGTGTTTGGATGCGTAGCTTATGTTCATATTCCCAAGCCTTAACGCAGTAAACTTGATCCTCGTGCCCATAAGTGTATATTTGTTGGTTATGTGGATTTCCAAAAGGGTTATCGATGTTATGATCCTGTTACTAGCACTATGTATGTTTCTCTTGATGTTACGTTTCCCAAATCTGAGCCTTATTATTCAGGAGGAGGTTCAGAGTCTTCCCTTCAGGGGGAGAGAGATTGTGAAGGAAATCCTCAGGATTTGTTTGCATTTGAAGAATTCGAAGAATTAGAAGCTTTGGAGTCAAGATTTGGAGTTGACAGTGATGGGGCAGGAAAAGTAGCAGCAGAAAATGAAAAATGACCTGTTGGAGGTGAACTCACTATGGGGTCGGCAGGGAAAGAAAGTGCACGGATGGGAGAATAAAGTGCATGGATGGGAGAGAGAAAAGCTCATCATGGGACCACAGGAGAAGAAAGTCATCATGGGACCACAGGAAAAGAAAGTATATGGATGGGAAAGAGAGAAGGTGAAGGTGCCGTGATACAAAATAAAGAAGGTGGACAAATGGATGGAGGTGGTACCGTGTTGGGAGGTAAAGGATGTGAACATATTGATGAACCCATGGGGCTCTCAGAAGAATAAGTTTTTGGCTCCAGTCGACCTTATTGCTCCAGCCGACAGATTACCGTGGGCCCTACCTGCGAGACTAGTAAAGATGCTGCCAACAGAAAGTCCTTTTGTCCCAGTGATGGACCATTACCAGCGAGACCCGCTACCTGAAAGAAAAGCACAAAAGATGCTTTAGTGCGTCCTCATCTATCAGAGTTCTTCCCCCTCTCTACATTGTCAACTGAAGAATCTGCTGCTAATGTTCCTCCTTAGGTACCTTTAATTTCTAATGAATCATCTGGGGTAGATAATATTGAGCCTAGGAAATCATAGAAGGTTACCAAGGGTATTCCAAAGAAACAATATGAGCCAGACATCAAAATCAAAGCTAAGTATCCTATAACTAATTACATGTCTAACCATAAATTGTCTGGGTCACATGCACTTATATATTGTTGTTCAATTATCTACTGTATCTATTCCTAGTAGTACATGTACATGATGCTTTGGCAGATCCTAAGTGGACTCAAGCAATGAATGAAGAATTAGAAGCCTTACAGAAAAACTTGACTTGGGATGTAATGACCATGCCGGCTGGAAAGAAGACTGTTTGATGTCGATGGGTGTTTACTGTAAAACTTAAAGCGGATAGGAGTATTGATAAGTATAAAGCAAGGTTAGTTGCCAAAGGGTACAGCCAGCGCTATGGAATTGATTATGAAGAGACATTTGCCCCTGTGGCAAAGATCAATACTGTTCGGATCTTAATTTCACTTGCAGCAACTAAAGATTAGCCTCTACATCAATTTGACGTGAAGAATGTTTTCCTTAATGGAAACTTGGAGGAAGAAGTGTATATGGACATGTCGCTAGGAGTCAAAAATATGCCTTGCAATGCTGGCAAGGTTTGTAAGTTGAAGAAGTCTCTATATGGTTTGAAGCAGTCTCCTAGAGCGTGGTTTGGAAGGTTTTCCAAGTCTATGAAGGTGTTCGGGTATAGACAGAGCAACTCGGATCATACCTTGTTCATCAAGCGTAGTCAGGGTAAGATTACTACACTGATAGCATATGTTGATGATATGATTGTCACAAGAGATGATCTATAAGAGATGGAGGCTCTACAGGACTATCTGTCTAATGAATTTGAGATGAATGACCTTGGGCAATTGAAGTAATTTCTTAGAACTGAAGTTGCAAGGTCTAAGAAGGGGATTTCTTTGTCCTAACGTAAGTATGTACTTGACTTGTTAACTGAGACCGGAATGCTTAACAGTAACCCTATTAAGACACCGATCGAGATGAATCACAACCTTGCATCTATCCGGATCAGGTTCCAACTGATAAAGGAAGGTACCAACGTCTAGTAGGAAGACTTATTTATCTTTCTCATACTAGGCCTGATATTGCTTATGCTATGAGTGTGGTCAATCAATTTATGCTTTGTCCTAGTGAAGAGCATATAGATGCAGTGTATCGTATTTTGAGATATCTTAAAATGACACCTGGAAGGGGTTTGTTGTTTGGAAAAAAGGATGAGTTGGAGGTTGTGGGTTACACAGATGCAGTCTGGGCTGGTGATAAGACGGATAGACGGTCCACATTTGGGTATTTTACCTTTGTTGGAGGAAACCTTGTGACTTGGCGCAGCAAGAAACAGAAGGCTGTTGCTAGGTCAAGTGCTGAAGCTGAGTTTCGAGGTATGACACATGGAGTCTGTGAGATGTTGTGGATTCGTAATGTGTTGATAGATTTGGGTTTTAAGCTCAAGAAGCCTATGGATTTGCATTGTGATAGCAAGCCTACTATTGAAATCGCTCATAATTCTGTTCAACATGATTGGACTAAGCATGTGGAAGTAGATCGACATTTCATTAAGAAAAACCTGGACAGGAAAATCATCCGTTTCCCTTGTGTATATAGAAGATCAGTTAGCAGATGTTCTTAAGAAAGGAGTGTCAAGGAAAGTGTTTGACAACTCGATTGACAAGTTGGACATGATTGACATCTATGCATCAACTTGAGGGGGAATGTAGAATATTCTGTAAATATTTACTTTCCTTGTAGATGTAGATTACGTTTTCTGTATAATTGTAGGAGATCTTTTCCTATTAGGACTACTCTTGTATCTCTTTATATACCTCCTATTTTTTGAGATGAATAGTATTGAAGCATAACAAACAAACACTGAATTCTTATTTTCTACTTTCACGTCCTTATTCCTGGGGAAATAATTCCAACTATCTCATCATGATTTATAGCGAGAAGAAAGAAATCAAGAGATATTAAGTTGCAAAGCCTGGATTGTAAAAAGGAATGTGTAAGTAGAGTCAGACTCCTTTGAACCTCCTTGTCCTTTATTGATGAAAAGCCTATACCTACACCGATTAGACCCACAAAGAGAATGTCAGGGTTTTGTTGATCGAGGTGTTAGAGAAGAGAGTTTAAGCAAGGGTGTGACTTGTGAGAGAGCGCCCGGCTAGGCCCGATAGTCGGCAAAAGAGCCACCTTGTGTGTTTTGGATCATTTACCAGACGGGACTTTCTTTGGGTTATTTGATTTCAAGTCAAGCAAGGATTGATTTTGTCAATTTAATTGTAGGAAAAAAAAGCTAGGTTTTCTCTCTAGCAAGAAAAAACTCTAAGGCCGTCAGCGTCCTCGTCTGTGAAGATCAGGCCTGTCCGGTGGCACCTGGACGCCTTGCTTGGCCTCTGGCCTCGCCGATGTGCTGCGGTCTGCTGCCGGACGGGATATTGATGTTACTGCCCAAGGTTTCCACGGGAGAAAGGTTTTTCTGCTCGAGGCTTCAGTATGGTTGTTTGGCCCAGGTCTCCTGGGTGTCGTCTGTGAGTCACGGTGGCGGGTGCTTCGTCGTGGGTTTCCAGGACGGGCGTGTGACATTTGGATGGTGGAGCCTCTGATCTAGTGCGCTACATCGTCGTCAGCTTCGTAGTGGTGCGGACCGGGTTGCTTGGGTCAAAGTGGCGTAGTTCCATGGCAGCATGGCTGCCCGAGTCGCAGAGGCTGAGGCAGCAAAGGATGTGGTGGTAAGGTGGCGGCGCGGTGGAGGCGAGGTTGAGAGGAAAGTCAGAGTCTTGGTGTGAGAGAGAGATGACGTTTTGGGCTTGTATCAATCCAGTTCTGCTGGGCCTTGAGTTGGGCTAGGGTTTTGGCTTTGGCCCACCACTATGTTATTTAGTTCTGTCTATTTTATTATTATTGTTCCTTTTTCTGGGACAGTCTAGGCACTTTTGAGCATCTAGTTTTAGTATTGGGTCTTAGTCTTGTCAACTTAATTCTCAGTGTCTCTAGTTGTACACCAATTGAGATCTCTAGGCGACTAGATTTACTGTTTTCCGAGTTAGGTTGGGAGGCCCGGATCTTTCTAGCGCCTCCGGCGTAGTACCAAAGGGGGATTCCCGCTACGTCTACGTATTGATTGTACAATGAGTGGGTCTAGTTTCTATGTACCATTGTGGGTACTAGCACTATTCTTGTTTGTCTATCGATGGCAGCGGAAGGGTATGTAATGACCTATTCTGGCTTGTGATGAATAATATTCGCCCTACGAGCTCGTTTTGAAAAAAAAAAGTCAAGCAAGGATTGGGTTTTTAATATAAAATTAAAAAAAGAATTCCTAATATTGCTAAGGATGCATCTTCTAGCTGAATAATGTTTAATCAATGCTCAATCTTTCACTATATATACTACTGATCAGAGCCATTATCTGAGTCTGTAGGCACGTATTCACACCGATAAGCTCTTTCCCTACGTTGAATTAATAATGACATTAGCGGCGAAAGGCGAGGGTCCAGCTATCGGCATCGATCTTGGGACAACTTACTCATGTGTTGGCATTTGGCAACACCATCGCGTTGAGATCATAGCCAATGATCAGGGCAACAGAACGACACCATCATATGTTGCTTTTACCAATATTGGCTGTTTGATCGGTGATGCTGCCAAGAACCAAGTCACCATCAACCCTATGTTTTTGGTACGTGAATCAATTTACTCATTACCTCAATACATATAACTAATCAACATGGCTGGTTTCGTATTAATTTAAATATTGCTATCTTTCATCTATACATTGTTTAGTTATTCTACGTTACCTAAGAAGTAGATGAACTTTTTTGTTTCTTGGCTAACAATTAATTAGATGACCTCTATATATGAAATCTCAAGCGTGTAAGGGTTTCCGGGAGTACCAAAGTTCAAAAAAATCTACATACCTTTAGTTATCCGCTAGCTAGAATTTTCCACTCCATACTTCGTAGTTCAACTTTTATTTATTTCTTTAAGGATTTCGTAACACTACCAGTGATGGTTTTGTTTACAACTTCTTAACTGTGCCGATTCATAATTGATGAAGTATGTTTTGTTTGCAATCTTCAGATGCAAAGCGATTGATTGGCAGGAAATTTAGTGATGCATGTGTTAAGAGTGATATGAAATTATGGCCTTTCAAGGTTCGTGGTGTGGGTGACAAGGCTATGATTAAAAGAAGCAATTTGCTGCTAAGGAGATATCTTCAATGGTTCTCAGAAAGATGCGCGAAATTGCAGAGGCCTACCTTGGACTAACAATAAAAAATGTTGTTATAACTGTACCAGCATACTTCAATGACTCTCAGCGACAGGCTACAAAAGATGTTGGGGTGATTGCAGCCATGAATATGATGCGTATTCTTAATGAGCCAACAGCCGCAACTATTGCATATCGTCTTGAGTCTCTTGACAAAAAGGCTACTACTATTGGTGGTAAAAATGTTCTCATTTTCGATCTTGGTGGTGGTACTTTTGATGTTTCCCTTCTTAAAATTAAAGATGAGATTTTTGAGGTAAAAGCTACTGCAGGAGATACACATCTTGGGGGTGAAGATTTTGACAATAGAACGGTGAACCATTTTGTGCAAGTGTTCGAGAAGAAACACAGGAAGGACATTAGCAATGACCCCAAAGCACTGAGAAGATTGAGAACATCTTGTGAGAGAGCAAAAAGGACTCTTTCTTCAACTGCTGAAACCACCATTGAGATTGATTCTTTATTCGAGGGTATCGACTTCCAGTCTAAAATAACAAAGAGCAAAATTTGAAGAGATCAACATGGATCTCTCTAGAAAATGTATGGAGACTCTGGAGAATTGTGTGAAGGATGCTAAAATTGATAGGAAAATTGTTGATGATATTGTTCTTGTTGGTGGATCTACTAGAATTCCCAAGGTACAATAGCTATTGCAAGATTTCTTTAATGGTCAGGAGCCTTGCAAGAGCATCAATCCTGACGAAGCAGTTGCATATGGTGCTGCTGATGGGGAAAAGGTATCGAATACATGCCTCCAACAGTCATCAACAAACACCAGAAATAAGGAATAGCAAACTCGTAAAGAATGACAAATCCATGCCTCAAATAAACTGATATTATTTATAAACCATAAGCTATCTAATAACAATTCAATTACATTACCCAAATTTATAGGGTTTACAATACTTGGAGAATAAGTAGACTTAAGCTAAAATGGAAAGCTAATTAAATGTAAATCCTAAACTGAATGTAAAACGATACCCTAAAAATATCTAAATAATGAAATATCCTAGATTACGAATCTATAATAAAACAACAAAATAATGCATTTAATGTTGCCCCTGTTGTAGGAGAATAGAATTGTGTGTTTATTATTGATAATAGGAGCCCTTATATAGGGAGTTACAAGGTATACAAAATGTAAGAGAATCCGAATACAATTGAATACCTATAACACTTTCCTATTACAATCCTAAACCCTAGTTTGTAGAGGCACACTATGTCGGCATCCTTCAACACTCCCCTTTGTGCCGCTCAAACTTGGTGATGACGCTTTGATCGTTGCCTCTTTAAAAACCTTACCAGGTAACAAAAACCCTGTGAGACAAAAATAACTCTGGTCGAAGGACAAAAAGAGCACAACACGTCCTTCACTCTTCGATATCGAACATGTAGATATCACACCTCCCCCTGATGTCCATATCTCCCCCTGATTGCTACAATCATGGGAGTTCGGATAACTTTCTTAATTCGATGCTCTTCACATGTTTCTCGAAGGTGGATTTTGGTAACGACTTAGTAAATAAGTCCACTATATTATCCTCTGATGGGATTTGGTTCATTTCAATATTTAGAAGTGTTTGTTGTTGCTGATTGTAAAAGAACTTAGGCGATATATGCTTGGTGTTGTCACCCTTGATGAAACCCAATTTCATTTGCTCAATGCAAGCGGAATTATCTTCATAAATGCATGTAGCTTCATCTGTGGTAGACTTCAAACCACAAGTTCCTCGAATGTGTCTAACTACTGACCTTAGCCATATGCATTCTCGCAAAGCTTCATGTAGAGCGATAATCTTTGCATGATTTGAGGAAGTGGCAACAAGGGTCTGCTTTGTAGACCTCCAAGATATTTCAATGCTTCCCATGGTAAAGACATAACTCGTTTGGGAACAACCTTTGTGAGGGTCAGAGAGGTACCCTGCATCAGCAAAGCCCATCAAGACACTGTTATTATTTTGATGGAAGGGAGGAGGAGTACGGAAGGTGGCATTTTGCCTTGTGGGGTCCTATCCCATACTTCTGTCATTTCTTTTCTCTCTATAGGGATAGAATAGGCCCATATCAATCGTACCTCTCAAGTACCGAAAGATTGTCTTTATGCCAATCTAATGGCAGCGTGTTGGCGCAGAACTATGTCGAGCTAACAAGTTCACTGCAAACGAGATGCCTAGTCTTGTGCATTGAGCTAAGTACAATAATGCGCCTATTGCACTAAGATAGGGCACTTCAGCCTCTAATAAGTCTTCGTCCTCATCCCTTGGACGAAACTAATCTTTTTCAGGCCCAAGACTACAGCCGATCATGGGAGTACTCACAGGCTTCGCTTTATCTTCATTAAAGCGCCTTAGTAATTTTTTGAGTATATGCTGACTGATGGATCATATTCCCATCGATCACTACGGTGCTCGAGTTCTAATCCGAGGCAAAACTGTGTTTTCCCAAGATCTTTCATCTCAAATTCGGATTTCAAGTACTTAGCAGTTTCCTTTAACTCATCTAGAGTTCCAATTAGGTTCATGTCGTTGACATAACCTGCTACAATTGCAAATCCGAAACTTGTCCTTTTTATAAACACGCATGGGCATATTTCATTGTTGACCTACCCCTTCCCAATCAAGTAGTCACTTAGACGGTTATACCACATCCGTTCAGATTGTTTCAATCCATATAGTGAGCGTCTCAATCTTATTGAGAACGCACTCCGTGGTTTAGAGCCACTTGACTTGGGTAATTGAAGTTCATCTGGAACTTTCATATATATCTCTGAATCTAGATCCCCATAGAGATCTGCTGTGACCACATCCATAAGCTGCATGTCAAGTTTTTCGAAAACTACCAAACTGACAAGGTAGCGAAATGTTATAACGTCCATTACGGGAGAGTATGTCTCCTCGTAGTTGATTCCAGGGCGTTGTGAGAAA
The DNA here is from genome assembly GCA_024704745.1 of Rosa lucieae. NCBI lineage: Eukaryota > Viridiplantae > Streptophyta > Magnoliopsida > Rosales > Rosaceae > Rosa > Rosa lucieae. The sequence continues at coordinate 61,146 of JANPXK010001020.1, forward strand.
TCTTGCGCCACAAGGCGGGCTGTGTATCTAACAACCTCATTTTTCTCATTACACTTTCTAACAAAGACCCATATATGGCCAACAGGCATTTTACTTGGGGGTGTCAACATTATAGGCCTAAATACCTATCTCTTTGTTAGTGAATCCAATTCAACCTAGATCGCATCTTTCCATTTAGGCCAGTCTGCTATTCGTTGACATTCTTCAATAGAGCGAGGTTCGATATCATCATGTTCTATAATTCCTTGAGCGATAGAATATGCAAACACATCATCAAGGATAATAGAATCTCGACTCAACGTCTCATGTACACTAGTGTAATTCATGGAGATCTCTCTATTCTCTGGGATTGGTTCTAACATTGGAGCATCCCCCAATGATATCTCTTGGACATAACCATCCGGAATATCTTCATGAGACGGGTTATTTATGTCGATGATTAATGGATCTTTTTGTGCCAAACTCGCTTTCTTTCTTGGGCGAGAATCTATCGAACCTTTGGGCCTCCCACGTTTCCTTGCTGGGAGCCCAGCCTGAGCCACATTGCCATCACCATTAGTGGTGGCAGCGCCATGTCCAATACCCCTAGGGTCGGCGCCATGTCCATTATTTTTAGGGACATCAATCCTTGTAAGCACGTTTGCAGCAGGTATATGTGATCTTGTCACTGTAGCGATATCAGTAAACGCATCAGGCATAGAGTCTACTATGTTCTGAAGATCAAGAATTCTCCGCACTTCAATCTCAGACTGTGCGGTTCGGGGATCAAGATGAGACACAGTGGGGACAGACCACGACAATTCCAGTCATTCCTGTTGAACATTTTTGTTCTGATCTCCCTCTAACGACGGGAAGACTGTCTCATCAAAGTGACAATCCGCAAATCTAGCGGTAAATAGATCGCCTGTCAAGGGTTCTAAGTAGCGGATAATAGTTGGAGAGTCATATCCAACATAAATGCCTAATCGTCTTTGAGGACCCATTTTGGTGCGCTGTGGCGGCGCAATTGGCACCTAAACTGCACACCCAAATATGTGTAAGTGTGAGACATCAGGCTCATATCCAATAACCATCTGGGATGCAGAAAAGGGTTGAATGGCAGTAGGCCTCAGACGAATAAGCACTACTGCATGCAATATTGCATAGCCCCAAGCAGAAATAGGGAGATTGGTGCGCATAACCAATGCTCTAGCGACCATTTGAAGTCTTTTAATAGCAGCTTCTGCGAGACCATTTTGGGTGTGAACATGAGGAACAGGGTGTTCAACCTCAATCCCAATGGACATGCAATAGTCATCAAACGTTTTTGATGTAAACTCTCCAGCATTGTTAAGATGAATTGACTTAATGGGATGATCAGGGTGGTGAGCCCTTAACTTAATGATTTGTGCTAGGAGTTTAGCAAATGCAGCATTTCGAGTGGAAAAAAGCATGACATGTGACCAACGTGTCAATGAATCAACCAACACCATAAAATATCTAAATGGTCCGCTAGTTGGTTTGATAGGTCTACAAATATCACCCAAGATTCTTTGTAAGAATGGTATGTTTTCTTTAGTGTCCTTTGCATAGGATGGTTTAGATCCTAACTTTGCTAAAGAGCAGGCTTTGCAAACTGAATGATGAGCTTTGGAAGCAACCAAGAATTTGGTCGTACCACTAAGTCACAATTGACTTTAGAAGTAGAAAAAGGAACTAAGGAGGCATTAGTGGTGTCAATACCACTGTTGGGCCGCAGGGGGTAGGCGGCTTTGGCTCTACCTTGGACCAAATTTTGGTTCTGACTTTTTTCGTTTTGAATAATGGATGTCTGTGTGAAGTCTTTAGGTGTCCCAGACGATCGTGCCAAAGCCTATATGTGTCAGAATCCCATAAATCATCTCTCATGACATGGTTAGATTCAACAACTCAAATAGTGGTTGTATACAACCCACTAGAGCGACACATAAGTTTCTCTAATACGCGTTTGTGTCCGTAGTCATTAGAGGTAATGCAAATGAACTCTTGTCCATTCTCACAATGTGTTTCCACATAAAACCATTGGCTCGTATATCTTTAAAGCTCAATAGGGTTCTTCCAGCCTTAGGAGCATATAGAGCTTCGGTGACATTAATACTTGTGCCATTTGGCAACATAAATTGAGCTGGTCCTCGACCATGAATCAATTGTGATGCTCCAGCCATTGTAGTCACAGAAGATCGACTAGGCGTCATCCATAAAAATAATTGCCTATGTCGCAATATAGTATGTGTGGTGCCACTATCAACAAGGCATTCCAACTCTCCAGGAAACATACTGAAAAATAATAAAGTTAGAAATTAAGACATGTCCAAGACATTCAATAATAAAACGATACTTTATTGATAAATGTAGCCAATGATTACATCAAATGGTCCCAGAAAAAATCTAATCCAAAAATAAAAGCAAACTAAGACACATTGTAGTCACTTTATCCGTTTGGTAACTCCAATCAAATATGACCAGGAAAGTACAGAGAGATGTTGGTGGAGAGAGGCTCACTTAAGTACCAATTATCTCAATGACTTTCCTAGACATCATATCTTATTGGGTGCGCCACATAAGATAAAGTTAATACAATTGTCATTTATTGACTATTACATGATTCTTGGAAAATAAAAAGGACTATTCTAATCAAAGTCTGCAGCATCCTTGTGCACTTCATCTTCAGCTTTGAAGTCCTCTATGGTGAGATCAACATCTCCACCATATTATTCTTCTTCTGCAAGGTACACTTCTTGCTCTCTCAGGTCCCTGTATGCCCTGTACCCTGCAGCTAGTTGCTCACTTGCCTTACATTGCTTGAACCAATGCTCAACTGATCCACATCGATGACACACATCATTATGGTTGCCTCCCTTCACTTGAGGTGCATGTTGTGGACATTCCTTAGGAGGATTGGCGCCTCCACCATGACCCATGGCGCCACCACCACGAGCTATGGCTCCACCACCACAGCTAGGGTTGCCACAACCCCCTCTCCTACATGTGGCATTGCCACCACGTGTATTCGCTCCAAACCTGCGGTTTCCTTCATGATTAGGGCGGTTATATGGACCCATACCCTTATTCCTAGGGTTCTGCTCCTTGCGCCCTCCTTTGGGTGCATTATAATTTGCCTCATGAACACTCTTAGTTCCAATGGGCCTTGAATTATAATTCTTCACGAGTATGTTATCATGTTTCTCAGCTACAGATATGATATTGATAAGCTGATGAAACCTCGTGATCCGTCCAGCATTGACTTCAGTACGGTATTGCTTTGATATCACAATTGCTGAAATGGGGAAGGTGGAGAGAGTCTTCTCAATTAGCTCTTACTCTGTGACAGGTTGTCCACAGAATCTCAACATGGATTGTAACCGAAGAGCCTCTGAATTATATTCAGCAACAGACTTGAAGTCAGCAAAGCGCAGATTGTTCCATTGAACCTTCAAGTCAGGGAGGAGGGAATCTTGGACATTGCCAAAGCGCTCCTCTAGCGCTACCCATAGCTCTCTTGTATTCTTGATCGACATATACTCTAATCTGAGTGCTTTGTCTATATGATGTCGCATCAAGATGACTGATTGAGCATGCTTTGTAGGTGTTCGGATGAACACAAGATCCGGGTTAGGTGCCTGGATTATGGGTAATATTCCCTTTGAGGTGAAATGGTTCTCAACATCGGTTACCCAACTGTGGCAATCCGAGCCTGTTGAGTCAAGCATAGGAAAGTCGAGCCTTGGTTCATTCGACATCCTAAAATAAGAAGAGAAAATATATTAGTTTCGGAGCTAAACTTCCACGAAAACTAAAATAATAAGATTTCCGAGCTATGCTACCAAGAAATCAATTTCCAAGAATCTCTTTTGGATTAGACCAAACAATAGTGTTCTAATATGGTCACAATTTGATGCTTACGGACACTCTTAGTCCGAGCATTATGAACGCTCTTATTTCACACGAACACTCTTAGTTCGTTTAATTATGAACACTCTTAGTTCGTTAAGCGTGAATCCCCACAATTCCGCTTTGTTAAATATCAAAATCATTTGGCAACATATATTCTAATATTTGCATAAAATAAAAGGAATTTAAATACAAGAAAGCAGCAACCTTAATTATAAAAACTTATGTGATTGTTCTTGGTTTGAGGACACGCGCGTGTTGGAGCAGGCGTGTTTTTTTTTTTTTTCTGGACCGTCTGTTTTTTGGGCTTTCCTTTTTTTTTCTTTTTTTTTTCTTAGGCCGGGTCCCTTCCTTTTTTTTTTTGTTTTTTTTTTTTGGGCAGGGTCCCTTCCTTTTTTTTTCTTTTCCTTTGGGTCTTCTTCTTCTTTCTTTCCTCTGTTCTTCCTCCTCCTAATCTGCAGCGATCGACAATTGAAGCAGGTGGGAGGCTGCTGCTGCTGCAGTTCGCTGGTGGTGTTGCTGCAAATCGGAGGTGCTGGGATCCGTACGTGGGAAGCGAGGGCTTTGGGTTGTGCGCAGGTGAGGCCGGTTTGGCTAGTGAGGGATGTTGGGCGCTGGGCGAAGGACTACGGTGTGCAGTGAGCGCAGGGGCTTGGGCTGTTGGGCTGCGGACTTGTGTGCAGCGCGGGCTGTGCAGGGACGCAGGCTTGCGGGCTGGAGGTTGCAAGGAAGGCCGGCTGGAGGCTGCAGGCTTGCGGCTAGGGCTGCAGGCAAGCTGGGCAGCAATAGGCTGCAGTGACTTGCAGAAGGGAGGGCTGCAAGCGAGCTAGGCAGCAGTAGTCTGCAGTGGCTTGCGGAGGGGAGGGCTGCAGGGAGGCTACAGCAGTGAGGTTGGAGGCTGCGGCAATTTTTATGGTTTTTTCTTTTTCTTTTCGGCTAGGGTTAGAACTCGTGCTGATAACGTGTTGTATAAGAATAGAATTGTGTGTTTATTATTGATAATAGGAGCCCTTATATAGGGAGTTACAAGGTATACAAAAGGTAAGAGAATCTGAATACAATTGAATACCTATAACACTTTCCTATTACAATCCTAAACACTAGTTTATAGAGGCACACTATGTGGACATCCTTCAACAGCCCCATATGCTCACCCGCATCAGCTGTTGACGGCTACAGTTTTGCGTGGTGGCATTGAGAAGGTTCAAGACTTACTCTTGTTGGATGTAACTCCACATTCCCTTGGTTGTCTGCGTCATACAGGAGCATTTGAGGTTTTTATACCAAGAAACACTACCATTCCCACCAAGAAAACTAAAGTTGCCACAACTAGACTTCAAGACCAAACTGGTGTGATATTTGTTGTGTATGAGGGCGAAGAAATAAGAGCCCAACAAAACAAATTGTTGGTGAATTTGTGCTCGATGTAATCCCTCCTGGTTCAAAAGGAAAACCTCAAATCATTATTTTCTTCGAGATCGATGCCAATGGAATTTTGATTGTCTCCGCTGAGGAAAAATGACTCCGTCTTAAGAATAAGATCACAATTTCCAATTATAGAGGCGGGTTACCTAAAGTGGAAATTGAGAAGATGATCAAAGAAGCAGAGAAATACAAGTTAGAGGACGAGGAATATAACAAGAAAGTAAAGGCTAAGCCTGCATTGGAAGACTGCAGGAGAAATGCAAAGAAAGATGGCCACGCATAGGAGAAATGCAAAGCAATGTCATTGGAGGCTACCGATTGCCAAATGATCTATAAATTGTATTTAGTTATCGATATATAAGCACTGTCTAAATTCTGTTTGCACTTTGTTTATTGTATCTGTCAATGACTCAACTGCTTGTATGTCGTATAGACGGTATAGTTTAAACACTATTTTTTGTATCCATTATATCCGTCATGTCAATGCTATATGTTGGATGGGCCGGCGATGTTCGGGCTGGCGAGGCTTGGGTGGGGCATGGGCGGCGTAGTGCGAACATGGAGGCCTGGTGGTAGAGAGCGGTGCTGCATGGAAAGACACACACGGATGAAGATGTTTGGGCCTGGCTCCAAATCCGGCTAAGGCTTGATGGGTGTGGGCTTTCTCCTTCTGTACTACCCCATTGGGCCTTTAGTTTTCCAATTTAGTCATTTTGATTACAATAATTCCCTAATTTGTTAGGGAACTATGCTTCTAAGGTTTTAGTTAGCGTCATCGAGTCTAGTTTACTCGGCCCATTTATTATGTAGTAGTTAATAGTTTATAGGCTTCCTCTACGAGCATGAAACCGTCAAATATCATTTATTAAGCAAGTGAGTGCAATTTGAGAATAAGTCCTATTTTATTTAAACATAGCTCAGTTAACAAGATATTTCAAAAGTCACAGATTAGAATCAGAGAATTATACAAGATGACCAGTCGACAACCATGGCCACAAGGCCTCAATACCATAATAAAAACTAGAGAGAAGACGACCCATCTACTAAACAAAAATTAAAATTAGAGAAATTTAAACATAGACAGAAGGAAAGGACCCATCATAACATACACGACGATCGTCAATCAAACATGATCCAAACGACACCCTGTCAAGAGAGCTGGCCACAGTCAGCAACCACAACAGGCTTTGGCTGTCCTTCCAGAGCTCGAGCTAACCTTCTCGACATTATTGACCACATCAAGACCCTCAACAACCTGACCGAACACGACGTGCCTGTTAGATGTCTTAAGAACAAGACATTGTATTAAGCTGGACATAGATGCTTATATATATGTAATTGGTATTGAATTCGATTGTTATTAATTAATCATGTTAGTCCACCTCATTAATCTGTTTTGATTTAAAATTCAAATAAATATGGTTATTAGGATAAATCTGATTTGGACAAATTTGAAAATGTAGTTAGAGTGGCATGACAGTTTCTTGATGGAAGAAACTGTCATGCATGGCTAAGCTTCATATATAATCAGGTTTTGGTCCCTGCTGATACACGTCCATTATTCTCATTCAAAAACAGTCCCATCCACTTATAGAGAATTATAACAGTGTAATTAGGAGAAGATCAAAATGAATGAGTCAAGTTCTTCAAGTAAGTATGATGTTCTTCCAGTTTCAATATTTTTTGGAAAACTGGGATTGCTGATGCTGTATCTATCCTAGTTCTATTTTGCACAGAAATGTCTATCTACATGTATTCATTTTGGATATAGATTTGTGTTTATTTTCGTGTATAGTTCTAACAATTGGGATCAGAGCATGTCTATATTCATGTGAATTACATGTTCTGTGTATGTTTTTCAATTTGAATTCTGGGATCACACAATAATCCGCATATAGTTTCAATATATATCGTTTAAATTTGAATGCATACATGTAGATATAAATCTGAATATTATGATACAAATTAGTATGAATTCATCAATTTGCATTGAAATATTTGCTTCAACTAGTTGTTATAACTATGTATATATATCACATATATGTTCTGTGATTTTGATACATGTTTTAATAAAACTCATCTTTGTAAATTCATATATATATATATATATATATGTACACTGCAGTGTATAAATTGCTTGATCTCCTATATGTTTTCCTGACATTATATGCTGCCAAAGTAGCTATAAATAAGAAAATCTCCAGAATTGGGAAGATCATCATGAAGACAGCAATAAACCCGACAAAATAAGTTTCATTTACTTCATATTATCAAAGTAACCTAGTATACAAGAAACTATCTACCTATTCTGTCCACTTCATACAAGATCACATCATAAAACTTAAAATCAAATTGATGTTAATTTCCAAAGAAATATGCATCAAGCATTTGGTTTATGATTGTGCATATGCAGAACTGTGAACTTTTAGATATCATTGGAGATGAGAACACCACAAAGGTTGTCAGAATCTTGAAAGTGATTGAGTTTCATTTTTCTATTTATATGATTTGGCATGGATGAATTTTCAAAATATGAACTTTCATTTCATTTTGGGACTCGAAAATATTCTGTTATTTGGCAAACTAGAATGTTTACTAAATTTTATTGATATGCAGCCATGCATTTCCCTATGAGTATCAGCCAAATTGAGCTTCTGAATGGCTCTAACTTCAAAAAATGGAAACTAGACATTGAGCTCAACTTGGGAATACTTGACTATGATCATGTGCTCAAGGAGGATCCACCTGAGGAATTGACACCAACTGCAAGCAGGGAGGTCAAAGAGAAGTTTGAAAAATGGCACAAACACAACAAAATGGCTGTGATCATGATCAAAAAAAGCATACCTGATAATGTGAGAGGAGGCATTCCAGATTCTGAGTATGCCAAGGAGTTTTTCAACTCCATTGCTGAGAAGTTTAAAATCTCAGATAAGGCTGAGATAAATAATCTCATGAAATCACTCATGAGGATGCAGTTGAATGGGAAATGGAGTTCTAGATAATTCATCATGAGAGGTTCAGATATTGCTGGAAAGCTAAGAGGATTGAATATGGCTATGGAAGATTCATTCCTAGTTTACATGCTGCTAAACAAACTGCTAGAAGATTATGATAATCTGAAATCACTCTACAAGACTCAGAAGGAGCAGTGGAATGTGAATGAATTGATCTCACTCTGTGTTAAAGTTGAAGATGAAGTCAAGAATAAAGGAAAAGAAATTTCAGTGAACTTAGTCACTAAAATGTAGCACAAGCAAAGGTTTGGAAACAATTACAACAAAGGCAGCACCTCAAAACTTACAGTTAAGACTTACAACAATAAGGGTAAGTCTTCTAAGCCTACTATTGTGATGAAATGTTTCTTTTGCAAGAAACCAGGGCATTTTAAGAAAGATTGTGAGGATTTCAAGGCAGATCCTTAGCGAAGTGACTGGAGAGCATGATGTTGGATTTCGCGTCGCGTCATACTTGGGGGATTTGCTTTGGTATCATGGTATCACCATATTCGACTTCATGGAAGCTTCGCTCTCCTTGCTCAGCAAATTACAGATCTAGAAGTGAGGTGAGAGGCAATGAGGCTTTCTAGGGTTGAGGGGCAGGGGAACTATTTATATAATAGATTGGGCCTATGAGTTTACTGTTAATTTGGGCCTCCTATCCAGTAGATAAAATCAAGACAATATTAAATAGAAAAACAAAAACACACTAGCCTATTACAAATAAGGCTAGAAACCATTATTTACAAAATTAAGCTTTTAACAAAATAAAATCACTAAACAAATTACATTTTCTAATTAACAAAATAAACGCACTAAACAAATTACATTTTCTAATTTTCTAGATCTGTGTGAGGTGATAAGCAATGCAATGATTCTAGGGTTGAGGGGTGGGGATAGTATTTATAAATTGGATTGGGCCTTTGTCCAGTTTACTGTGAATAAATACTTGGGCCACTGTCCAGTTTCTAAATAGACAAAATCAAGACAATATCAAATACAAGAACAGAACGTGTTTTCTGAAAAACGGAGATTGATAGGCACGTTTCCATCCTTATTGGGCAGAAAGTAAAAATTCAAACAGACATATTGTTGGTCGGCCCATTACAAACACAAAATTTCATTTTGTTTTAAAAATATTAAAAACTTATAATGATGAGATTTGAATATTAGACATTTTTATTCAAAATCTCATAAGAATTCCACAAATTCTATTTCATTAATGTTGTCAAATAGTGAAATAAAACATTATATCGTTGTTTTGACATAAGTATTTTTTCTAAATATTAAATATATGTTTATTAATAAAGACTTATCTCACAATAATACAACTATAGAATGAAAAAAAAAATGATACTAATTCTTTATTTTATTAATAAAGATTATTCTCACAATAACATACTAAAAAAAAAATTGAGTTTTTTTTTTTTTGAGAATGAGAATTTTTTTTTTTTTTTTTTGAGAATGTCTTTCTTTCTTATAGTAGAACACAAAAAATTATTAGAAAATTAATCTTAAAAAGCTAAGATTAAGAAAAAGGTTGTAGAACTTTATTTATTTTAATTTTCTAAATAGTTCAATAAAATTCATTTTTATTTACTCAAATTCAAATTTTAAAATCGTGTTTTATAATGGGTAGGCACGAGCACAGGCCGTTTATTGACCCGGCAAGAGCACGGCCCCGCACAATATAGGCTCGGGCCATAAGCCGGACCAGACTTAATGTTTAAGTAAATGGGTCGGCCCAAGCACAACATGAAGCACGACTAGGCTCGCTTAAAATGAGTCGGGCTGGCCCATTTGCCACCTTTACTCTAATGCCTACAAGTTTGTAACTCTTCCTCTCAAATTGAGCTATGATTTCAGAAATCTATGATGAAAAATTTAAAGTTTTTAGTATGAAAAATATATAGAATGTGGCAATTATAGAATATCTTCGGGGAATGAACACAAGTCAAATGGGCAACTCATCGGTCCTCTCTGAGCTTCATCAGGCTTGACAGCAATGAAAGTGCGCTTATCATATTTGATTAGAGAACAAAAGCTTTATAAGAAAACAGAAAAGACATAGTAATTAACATTAAAAAACAATTGAACAAGTTATTCAAAGTACCTCCTCGATCAGCATATTGAAGCTAGACTGTGGTTGGTTGTAGTCATTAAAAATTTGCATTACATTTTTAGAATCTTACATGTTTTCTATTCTCTTATTAGCCTATTCAGGCTTGCAATAATAAAGTATAGGAGGGTAAATTCTTTCATATAAAATAAACAGTAATTTCAACTCTAATATGTTCTCTTGAAGTAATTTTGTTTTGTTTTATTTTCTATGAAATTGATTCTCATTTTCTCTGACTGCTTTCTCCCGAGGCAATTTGATTTTGAGTCTTGACAAGTCCAAGGTACTCATTTGCTTTTGGAGATGCAGTTTTGATCGTATCCTCCTCTCAAATCTACAACTCATGTGAATAAAATCTATGATTACTGATATAGCAACAAGCCAACAAAGCTTACATCCGTGCCAATGAGAGTTGGTTTAGTTGGCAGGGGCAGACTTGAGGTGTAAACCTACACAAGTTCGATCCCCGCTACCTACAATCTCTCATTTGGTGGGCAATCTAGAAAATGTCCTGCATAATTCCATACCAATGGGCTGGGCTAGGACATTAGCCAGTTTTGTAAGTCCTGTTGGGTTGAGGTCGTAGGTTTGCCCTGGCCCTAGTAGTGTAGGGAAGCCTCCCTCTTACCTAAACTTTTTTGTACCAAAAAAAAAAAAACAAAGCTTACATCCGTACCTTCTGATGCAGCAAGTGAAATTGGAGGAGAAGCTGTTCGACTTAGAGGTAGTGCTTGAACCAGTGGTCTTTGTAATGAAGTAGTTTTAATCATTCACATAGTATTTTCAATTTACTAATAAAGTCTGTCTATGTGTTCTATGTGATGTGATGGATCTGGCATAAAATTATTTTGATAGCAGCTTTGGTCCAAGTTCTTTGTGTAATGTTGCCACATCTTGCCATCCTTTTATCAGGTGGTATTATGGGATTAGTAGACATTGTGTTAAAACTTGCACTCTGATTTAGTTGTGCCATTCAAATCATTATATGAAATGGTAAATACCCTGCTAAACTTTAACTTCGATAACAGAGGAAAGAAGTGTTGATTTTCTTACAATATTTGGTGTTACAGTTTTTATAGCTATATGTTTTTTGTTTTTCAGAATTTCTATATATAGATGACTTAATCGTGACATGAAGTTGTTCCCGCATTTAACAAGCCCGCAGCAACATGCAGACTTCCTAAAACGTGGGTCTAAACGTTCTAGTAATTTCTATAAGACCCTTTTTGCCATTTTGGAAATATTGGCTTTTCTATTGTCTTTTTTAAATTATTATTTATTTATAATAATCATTATATTGGGTTATATATAGATAAATCATAAATTTATTGATAAGTTCAATTTTCAAAAGAGTCTTTCTAAATGTACCCAGTAAATATCTAAATATACCCAGCAAATTAATTTAACATGAGAAGACAATTATATTTTCATAAGAAATGACGGTAAAAGTCATGGTAAATTAAGATAATAACAAAATGAATCATAAAATTTGAAAGGAAGTCTATTTGAACCCAACAATTAATTACGTTCATGGAACTAAAATCATTTTATCATTCAACTTTGCAACTACATAGAATTCAATCGGTTTGTTAACAACCAAATAAGCAAAGGGTAAGTAGCATTCCACGGACGACCGCAAGGAGAATGAAGTCATGTCAGTCTCAGCGAGAAAACTGCTCGCGCCTATATTGTGGGATCAATGAAGTCTTTGATTTGAAAAGCAAAGATAATTGTAAAATCAGAGAGGAGGAGGGTACTGCTCAATTGCTGCCAAAATTGCCATATACATTGTAATAGGAAGTGGGGTTATTCTACGTTTTTTTATCTTACTATTGTTCTGAAAATTTTGATAACATTTTTGTTTGTGTTTCCATATTAGATAGTAATACACAGGTCATATTTCATGTGATGAATGAGTGTTAATAATTCAGTGTATAGGAACTCTACTTAGTTTCTCTAAGTTGGAATGTTCGTGTTGATTATTGAAGGTTTAATTGTTACTTGCTCATATACAGATGGAGAATGTTTCTATTTGTGCACTGGATTATGTCCTAGAATTTATATATACTGATATTTGTAAACAACTCAATTAAGGTGTTGGGTATTCAAAGATCAGAGCGTAGGTATATATTCTTCATCTCAGAAAAACAAAGGAGTTTTTGCTCGATATCATAGGTTTTGCTGGGTTTAGTTAATAAGGATATTATTGGAAAGGGTAAATTTCGCAAACAGTACACCAAGTAAATGTCACTAATAATTCTTATACACAAAGTTTCAAACCAAACATTTCGGTACACGAAATCTGAAACTCAACCCACTATCAGTACACGACGTCAATTTTTGACACCAAAATATCCATTATGCCCTCAATTCTTTTTTTTTTATGTTATTTGTTTTCCTTCGTTTATAAATGACTCGAGTCATTTTTTTTTTTTTTCTTTCTATTATGCGAGGTGAGGAAAGCGGCGTTGGAAGCAAGGGAGTGAGCCCGGAAGAAGGAAGAAGAAAGAGAAAAAACGAAGGAAAAAAAAAAAAAAAATTTATTAAAAAAAAAAAGAGCTGAGGGCATAATGGATATTTTGGTGTCAAAAATTGACGTCGTGTACTGATAGTGGGTTGAGTTTCAGATTTCGTGTACTGAAATGTTTGGTTTGAAACTTTGTGTATAAGAATTATTAGTGGTCTTTACTTGGTGTACTGTTTGCGAAATTTTCCCTATTGGAAAATTTGCTGGGTGTAGTTAGAAATTTTATAATTTTATTGGGTGAAAAATATTTGCTAGGTACACTTAGATATTTACTGGGTACATTTAGAAAGACAATTTTCAAAATAATATAAGGTATAACTCTTTCTTTCTCTTTCCTTTCTTCCCTTCACCTATTCCTTTTCGAACCAAAGTAGTTGACATCTTTTCAACATTCAAGAGAAACAAAACCTAGAAATAAAGAATGGTAAATTAAAATTGGAAGAGAATCCATCATATTGGCATGTAAAAATTTCACTTAAATGTCAACATATGCACAAATCACCAAAAAGAAACACAAGACAACATTTTGATATTCACTTTTGAAAAATAAAAATTTCTTTTCTTAATTTCTTACATGTGTAAGAATCTGACGTCTCAACCAAAGGTTGTCAAATTCAAATTTTAAACCAGTTAGTAAACACTATGAACAACATATCTGAACTAAATTTCTGCTCTTGTCCTGTGCTTACGGTTTCAAAACAAGAAAGACAAAATCCATTCTATCAAAGCAACAAGAGTAAAATAAATGTCAGCATCGCAAAAAGGAGCTTCTTAATTATCTCTCTACCCTCATTCAACACCAACGCGGAAAGTGATCAAACGGATCAGTCCAGAATACAAAGGGGCTTGAAAACATTATACCACAAAATCTTAAATATTGACATAAATTGTAAATGGAAATCTTTTCCCAACAGTGTGCGTGACCTTGACATGCCCCCATCAGCTAGGGGATGAAGAGCAAGAAAGATGCATATGCTTCAAAGCATTATTAGGTGTTCGATGCTTGTGAGTTTCTAAGCTAGCTTTATTAGTTTCACAACAAGACAGCCCCATTTGGAAAAGTTTACTTTAGTTAATCAAGATATAAACTAGTTTCTAATCCATTTCTTTGTTATTTAAAGCTTTAGGTGACGATTAAAAAAAATCACTTTCCTCCCACTTTTAATTTTTTTTTCTTTCTAAAAGTTATGATTAGTCAATTTATTATCTAATATAAAACATCACAGATCACAGGTATAAAACTTTATAATTGTTAGTTTGTTTGGCCATGCAATGACAATTTCTTAGTTCCGCCATTGTGAAGAAACTAATTATACAATTTTGATTGAATGTTCGTCTCAAAATTTTATACTTCAACAATATGGTGTTTGGTGGATGAGAACTCAAATAATACAAAACCTATTTCTATGCATCTATTTGAAGGGAACAATAATGAATCCTTACGGATTTCCCAATAACTAAGACAAGTAATTAATATGGTCAGCCATACTAATCAAATCAAATAGTAACCTTAATATTGTTAAATAATAGTGTATTTCATGGTTTGTTAGGTTAAGGATATTTTAGGTAATTTGGGTTGTGTGTTTAGTAAAATATTAGAATGAGAAATTAAATAGCAGGTGTATTGAGTAAGGAGTGTGTTTTAAATAATTAGGGGTGTGTGTATTTAAAACTTCTCTTACAAAAAAAGGATCACGTCCATCAAAGGAATAAAATTAGAAAATATGCAAGAGTCAGCTATCCCATACAACCCAATAGCTGATCTATTCATAAGAACCAAACTCCAGGGAATATCCATGAAATGTTTGGGCATGGAGGCCTAAAGTGAAGCAAAACATTCACACACTAAACTAAAATGCAGTTGCCTCTTCTCAATTTACTATTCAATCCCATCATTTCTTCCCTATTTATTATGGCATCTACAATATAGTACAGAAATCCTATGAAATATATGAGGAACAGCCTGGAGTTAAGGGTATGCAAGAGGTCATACTTGTTTCTTAACAGATAAAAATTAAATAGAGGGTGTCATACATTATTGTACTTTTCAAAATACATAATCTTAACATACTAGTGTAAATACCTGGTATCGTGGGAAATCTAAGAAGCTTCTTTGTTTAACATTCCAAAAGCACTCACTGGTGAAATCCACCCATCTCGGAAAATCAGCTCTCATGAGAAATCATCACCAATTTAGCACTACTCACTTTCCTTGCATACTTAGGAACTTGATGCCACATCCTATATTAATCTTTGGAGCTGATCAACACGAGTAATAATTTGATCTTGGTAGAGTAATAACTTTAACCCGCTATAAACCTACGATGCACAAATTACAAAGGAGACTATAAAAACAGAACAGTACAAATGCACTACAAATTGTATTCATGTAAGTGTGGCATCAGAGACCTGATCAAAGTCAAGATTAAATAGGCTAATTACTAATACCCCATAGGTTAGGCATGAACAACTTTAAAAACTGAACCCACTACGACTCTAGAATCCACAAAGTCCAAAGGAATGCTGCAGAGTTACAATAGGAAAAAAGGGACTGGTAAACCTAATCATTTGCTTGCATTATCTAGCACCATCGTATCCTCCACAGGTCTCAACCCTAGAAAGACCGGCTACTGGTTTTAGGAGCTGTTCTGCATATTTCACCCTCTGTTTCCAATTTACTACAAGACTTGCAGTCAACAGTCAGTTAACTTATTCCTGTATCGGAGCTATAATACATCCAAAACAGAGGAGATTATCTTATATACTTATTCCCAAAACTCACTTTTTTTTTAGGTACACTTAAGACACTTAAAATGAGACATTAGATGCACGCATGCTGCATCAAATACACTAATCAAGCATAAAGTACACCTACTTGATCCAAACGGTAAAGTCAAAGCACTCATCTGTTAGCAACTAGGCAACAAAAATAATCTTAATCTATTTCCTAAATATGTAGTGAAGGACTCATCTAATCTCGTTGGTTGCATGGGGGGAGAAAGAGTACTATGACTTGATCCATATAATTTTTTGTGCAGAAGCTAAGCTCACTAAATTGACAAGGATACAGTGGAACTTACCATAGCAATCTATGATGCATCACGACTAAAGAACTTGCACATGTTGAACCAGAAAAAATATACACAATTTTTTTTTATATATAACAGAATTTTATAAAAACAGAAAAGAGCAGAACTAGCCTAGCTAACACCCAGAGAATGAGTACCACAAGAGAAATAACTAGGCCATTACATCGCAACTGCATCCCGATTCAACAAAATTAAAGAAGATAAAGAGCACACATGGGAACAGCATTAGTTTTGTTAAAAGAAGTACAGCATCAGTAATAACAGTTTCTTTCTCAAAATAGGGAGAGAAAAAAAAAGGTAGAGAATCTATCAAAACTTTAACAAAACTACTGTTGCCTTCACTCCACAACAAGACAAATGAAAGACTTTAGTGTTTTATGAAGGGGGTGATATAGCAGTATGGTTCATGAAAGGGTGCACTGTTATTTAGATATACAGTGCATAATGCTCATCAACCCGATTCTCGTTTCTGATAGGAAAAAAGATAGGAAATCTATAGCAACCCATGTCACGCTTGCTAACACAAGTTTGATTCCTTCAATTTGTTTGACATAGTATGTAAGATATATTCCATTTGTAGATTGTAACTGAGTACCTTAACAAGCTCAGTCTCCATGGCCTTTCTTTCCTCTTAAAGCATAGCACTACTGACTTTGACCTTCCATAAACAAATTTTGTAGTGGCCAAGCTTTTGATAACAGGTCTTGGGTTGAAAAGCTACCAAACTCATATAGGAAGCATCCCCCATTTTATTACTAATTTGACGATACTTACAGAACTAACCTCAGTCTATAATCAAATTACTAACCAAATCCCCATTTTGGACTTATGATGATGACCCACTTAACTGCTCCAAGCCTCTGATTCAACAATTTGTTCTTATAAAAAATCAAGGTCACCCTTCCAGTTTATAAATCGTAAATATATTGACCGCTACTAAAATAAATTGACTGAATTAGTAAGATCAGTTTCTGGGCTGAAAAGATAAGGGTACTTCGAACATCGTTTAAAGTATCCTTTGCGAACCAAAACTGCTTTGAGGTACCGCTACAAAGCATGAAACTCAGGCATTGGGTTCATACAACTTAACAGGGTGTCAAGAATTTTGGAACAATAAAAGTAACAGAGTAAAGCTAAACATATCTGCACACCTGCCAAACACCAAAATGGATGTGAAAGTCAACTAGAAAAACTTTGTTGGCACTTACTTCTTTCAATACTTTTCAACAGTATTTGGCCAAAGTCCATTCATAACACCATGGAGAGATGTATATGTATTTAAGAGCTCAGGCTCATCAAGTTGCAAGCAATTTTTATAAGATCTCCGATATAATGTTTATAGTGGAGAAATTTTGCCATTCATTCTACAGCTTGAATTCTCCACATGTCCTTTATTGGCAAGTTGCCACAATGTTTCAGAAATATGTCCAAACGAAAATTGTTTATTAAAAATGGTGGAATTTAGTTACATAACAGAGAATTAGTCAATGCCACTATTTTCAAGGTAGCATAAATGTAATTAAATTGAAGCAACCAAGCTAAGGGGGGTGTATTCAATTCAGATTTTAAAAGACTTTGTTTGAATTTTTAGAATCCATGGATTTACTTAATCCACGGATTGTTTAAATTCTATATGGACTCTAATTGATTCTAATGGATTGATTTACTAGTATTTGTTTAGATTTTACAAATCCTTATGTTGTTTAGATTTTACAAATCCTTATGATGTTTTTGGTAGGTTAATTTTTTTTTTCTTCTTCTTTAATTAAACAATGGAATTATGGATCCAACTATAATGCTATATCAATGACAAGAAAGTATGGCAATTTACCATTCTTTATGTTGTGTATAATGATATATGAACAATAAGAGAAAACTAACCAGCTAAAATGTTACACAAAAAATAAAGTAATAAACTAATGCCATAATTTATTTCATATCTAATTTACAAAAGAATCATGTGTGTATGTATCATCTTAATAATACCATTGAAAGTGAGCTTCATTAGCTAGAAGGATTAAGGCTTCTAGAGCTATAGTGATTCAAAAAAAAAATTATTAGATGAGAGCAGAGGCAGAGGAAGATAGTGGGAAAATAGGTCTAAGACAAAATTGATAAGTGTCACCTATTGATACCTGCTTTTTATTTACTTATTTTTTTGGGTGAAGAGGTTCTTCATTTTTTGAGTGAGAAAGAATCCATCAAAATATTTTTGGAAGTGGTTGGATTGTTTTTGAGTTTTGATAGGTATAAAAAGCACTATAAAATCCTCCAAAATCCAGCATTTAATGAAATCCTTAAAAATCAGTATACTTTTGAATATCAGCAGATTTGAATGGATAATTTTAAATTTTAATTGAATACATCAAGATTTTAAAGGACTGTTTAAAATCTCAGTTGAATACCCACAGACTTTTAAAATACAAAAAAATATTGTAGACTCTTAATTGAATACACCCCCCTAAATTAATAAGGGGATAGAGGCCGTGACCATTTACCCAATTTTAGACTAAAAATTGTCAACTTACTCCACTAAGAGTTTTTTAACCTCATTAAGTGTTTGACAGTATTGCCCTCATACTCTCTCTCTCTCTCTCTCTCTCTCTCTCTGCCATGGCTGCTCCGGCGCCCCACCTCCGGCTTCGGGCCAACACCTCCATCAAGTCAACACCGCCAGGTCCCCCAAGCCAGCCCTAAGATCGGAGCACTGCATCATGATTCGAATTGAACCTTCGAGCGCCACCGTCACCCAAAACAGACTATCTCTCTCTTTCTCAAACCAGACTCTCTCTGCCATGGCTGCTCCGGCGCCCCACCTTAGGCTTCGGGCCAACAACTCGATCGATCCACCTCCAGCGTCGCCGTCACCCAAACCATAGATCCAACGATCCAAGGCCCATTGCAACAACTCAGCCCCAACGCCGATCTGACTCTGCTCCAACGTCGCCGTCACCCTAAAACACGCCCCGACCACTCCTGCATCGGCCTCACACTCCAGTGGGTGCCAAGAGATTTTTTTTTTTTTTTGGTATCCTGAGATTTTTTATTTTTTTAAAAAAAAAAATTTGTATCTGTAATGTATTCATTTTGGTTCACTTGAGGGCAATAATATGATTATTGAAGGGTAATAATATGATTATTGGGGCAATAATATGATTATTATGAGGAAATAATATGAGTATTGGGGGGCAATAATATGATCAATTGTGTCTGTAGTGTGTTCATTTTGGTTTTGGAAGTTTATACAATTCACTGGACGGCAATAATATGATTTTTGGGATGTAATAATATGAGTATTGGGGGGCAATAATATTATTACTGAGGGGCAATAATATGGTTACTGGGTATTATTAGGGGGCAATAAATTCAGACACCGGAATCCAGACACCAGTTCGGTAGCCGGATTCCGGTCATCAGTTGCCTGATTCATGTCACCGGTCACCGGTTGACGGCCGGCCACTGGTCACCGAAGTCCGGCAAGGTGGAGGATGACTTCTCTCTCTAAGTGAGAAAGAAGGAGAGGGAAAAAAAGTCCCAAAAATAAATTAAAAAGCATAAAAAAGAATTAATTGGGTATTAGGGAAATAATCTCTTAGAGTGTTTGGGTAAACGAGATTAAAAAACTGTTAGTGGAGCAAGTAGGCAATTTTTAAGTTGAAATTGGATAAATGATCATTTCCCCAATTAATAAACCAAAATTTCAGTTGAACTCTCACACATGGATGTTATACCAACAAAGGAAATTCATAAAAATTGCATAGTTAACAGACAAGACAAAAGAAGGCACAAAGAATCACACAACAACAATGACACCAGAAAAATACCTTATAAACTTGATGGTACCATATTTTTTGCTTAGAATAGCATCTTGGCCAGATCTTCAGAAAGCAACCATGAGCCTAGCAAAATGCAAATCAATAACATGGGTTAAAACAGAGACCGTGAAGCCAGCCTCATAAAAGCATAGACCAAACTTTTAAGCATTTGTTAAAAGGAAAAAATGCAATAACAGATCATTTTCAAAGTTGTTGCAGAAGCAACAGATTAGATGGAAAGAAACAAAAAATCAGAAAAGAAAGAAGAAAATAAAGACCATAGACCCACAACTTAAACAATAAGTCAGAACATGGCCACAAGCAAAACGTCAATTATATGCTAAAAAGAGATCAAGCCCTATCTTAAAACAGAACAGAAAGCACAACTCCACAGTATTGCAAAACTGGGAAGTGAGAGAGAATTATTGTTTTCTTATCAAATAAGAGTGCCATACCATCATCTATAAAAGTACCAGAGGCTTTGGCGGAGATGTATGAACCAGTAGGTGCTGGTGCAGCCACAACACAACTTAAGCAGAAACCTTGTATGTTAATTTTAGTACCAACACAATTAAACCAAAATTCAGCCCAGGATGTATTATAAATTTATAATGACTAAGAATTTATAAATCTCAGCATCCATGAAGTAGATATCCCCTTGTTCTTCATTCTACTTCCAGTCCTCCAGCCTCTTTCTACAGATAAAGCCTATAAAACACAGTATAACAAAGACTGGTGCTTCTTCGATTCAGCCTCAAGGAACCATCTAATACCAACTTCAACAAATTACAACCCAAAACAACTATGAGAAAGAAATACCAAAAAGTATATTTACAACCAAGCTTACCGATCTCTAGAATCCAGAAGGTATAATCTTCACTTCCTTATTCCTGGGAGAATGATTCCAACCATCTCATCATGATTCATAGCGAGAAAAAAGAAATCAAGAGATATTAAATTGCAAAGCCTTGATTGCAAAAAGGAATGTGTACGTAGAGTCAGATTCCTTTGAACCTCCTTGTCCTTTATCGATGAAAGCCCATACCCACACCGATTAGACCCACAAACTCAAAGAGAATGTCCGGGTTTTGTTGGGTTTGGCTAAATTGATTGACGTGTTAGAGAGGAGAGTCTAAGCAAGCGTGTGAAAGAGGCCCCGGGGAAGAAAATCAAAGAGCGAGAGAGGCCAGGCAACAAGTCGGCATAGAGCCATTGTATGTTTTGGATCATTGGCCAGAGGAGACTTCCTTTGGGTTATTTGATTTCTAGTCAGGCAAGGATTGGTTTTAATATAAAATAAAAAAGAATTCCTAATATTGCTAGGGATGCATCTCCTAGCTGAATAATGAATGCTCAATCTTTCACCATATATACTACGGATCGATCAGAGCCATTATCAATTAAGATTGAGTCTGTAGGCACGTATTCACGCCGGCAAGCTTTTTACCTGCGTTGAATTAATAATGGCATTAGCGGCGAAAGGCGAGGGTCCAGCTATCGGCATCGATCTCGGAACAACTTATTCATGCGTTGGAGTTTGGCAACACGATCACGTTGAGATCATAGCCAATGATCAGGGCAACAGAACGACACCATCGTATGTTGCTTTTACCAATATTGGCCTTTTGATCGGTGATGCTGCCAAGAACCAAGTCACCATCAACCCTATCAACACTGTTTTTGGTACGTGATCAATTTACTCATTGTCTCCATATATAATTAATCAACATGGCTGGTTTCGTATTAATTTGAATGATGCTGTCTTTTGTATATACATTGTTTAGTTATTCTATGTTACCTATGAAGTAGATGAAATTTTTTGTCATCTAACAATTAGATGACCTCTATATATGAAGTTTCAAACGTGTAAGGGTTTCAGGGAATACCAAAGTTCAAACCAATCTAACTACGTACCTGTCATTATCTGAAGCTAGCTAGCTAGCTAGCTAGATTCTAACCACTCCATACTTTGTAGTTCAACTTTTATTTATACATCTTTTATGGTTTTGTAACACTACCAGTGAGTGATGCTTCTGTTTACAATTTCTTAACTGTGTCAATTCATAATTAATGAAGTATGTTTTGTTTGCAATCTTTCAGATGCAAAGCGATTGATTGGCAGGAAATTTAGTGATGCATGTGTTAAGAGTGATATGAAATTATGGCCTTTCAAGGTTCGTGGTGTGGGTGACAAGCCTATGATTGTGATCAACTACAAGAATGAAAAGAAACAATTTGCCGCTGAGGAGATATCTTCAATGGTTCTCCATAAGATGCGCGAAATTGCAGAGGCCTATCTTGGACTAACAATAAAGAATGTTGTTATAACTGTACCAGCATACTTCAATGACTTTCAACGACAGGCTACAAAAGATGCTGGGGTGATTGCAGGCATGAATGTGATGCGTATTCTTAATGAGCCAACAGCCGCAGCTGTTGCATATGGTCTTGACAAAAAGGCCACGACTATCGGTGGTAAAATTGTTCTCATTTTCGATCTTGGTGGTGGTACTTTTGATGTTTCCCTTCTTAAAATTGAAGATGAGATTTTTGAGGTAAAAGCTATTGCCGGAGATACACATCTTGGGGGTGAAGATTTTGACAATAGAATGGTGAACCATTTTGTGCAAGAGTTCGAGAAGAAACACAGGAAGGACATCAGCAATGACCCCAAAGCACTGAGAAGATTGAGAACATCTTGTGAGAGAGCAAAAAGGACTCTTTCTTCAACTGCTGAAACCACCATTGAGATTGATTCATTATTCGAGGGTATCGACTTCCACTCCAAAATAACGAGAGCAAAATTTGAAGAGCTCAACATGGATCTCTTTAGAAAATGTATGGAGACTGTGGAGAATTGTGTGAGGGATGCTAAAATTGATAGGAAAATTGTTGATGATATTGTTCTTGTTGGTGGATCTACTAGAATTCCCAAGGTACAACAACTATTGCAAGATTTCTTTAATGGTAAGGAGCTTTGCAAGAGCATCAATCCTGACGAAGCAATTGCATATGGTGCTGCCGTACAGGCTGCAGTTTTGCGTGGTGGCATCGAGAAGGTTCAAGACTTACTCTTGTTGGATGTAACTCCACATTCCCTTGGTTGTATGAGTTACACAGGAGAATATAGAGTTTATGTCCCAAGAAACACTACCATTCCCACCAAAAAAACTAAAATGGCCACAACTGTATTAAAAAACCAAATCGCTTTGATAGTTCATGTGTATGAGGGCGAAGAAACAAGAGCCAAAAAAAACAAATTGTTGGGTCTATTTGAGCTTAATGGAATCCCTCCTGGTCCAAAAGGAAAACCTCAAATCATTATTTGCTTCGAGATTGATGCCAATGGAATTTTGATTGTCTCCGCTGAGGAAAAACAACTCCGTCTTAAGAATAAGATGACAATTTCCAATTACAGAGGGAGGTTATCTAGAGTGGAAATTGAGAGGATGATCGAGCAGAGAAGTACAAGTTAGAGGACCAGGACAATAACGAGAAAGTGAAGGCTAAGCCTGCATTGGTAGACTGCATATAACATGAGGGAGAAGAGTTTCTCGTTTCTTCTTCAATCAGCACGTACGACGCCGGAAACCCAGCTCAGACTAATCAAAGCTGAAGCTCCGAGCTGACATGTTTGGTCCCTCATTTTTGAAGTTGTGATTTCACTTTTGATTTACTTTACTTGTTTCTTCGTCAATAGTGATAGTTTGAGTATTCTATAATGATAAACTAACAAATCTCAGTTAAACCATTTAACCTAGAACCTTACTAGTCTGAATTTTTGGTCAAACCCAGTTGGATGAATTATTAGTCAGATATACAACACTACCACTAGCTCTAAATCATAATTAAATCACAGCAAAGAAGAAGATAACGACACTAATAATTCATTGGGATACAACAGCCACTACTACAAAAAGTTAATCACACAACACCAATCACACAACGGAACAGAAATCATCTGTTGTGTGTTTAAGTAAACTCTATTGTACAACGGTATTAGTGATGTTCTGTTGTGTGAATGTCAACAAAATGATAACTTTTTTATCAGAACTCATTGCACAACGGAATTAAGTATTTTCCGTTGTCTGAGTCTTAGAAAATTCTAGCGGCAGATTTCCCTCTACTTTGGAGTCTTGGTTGCCTCTTGAAACACTGAAATTTGGGCTACTAGGTGCAACGGTACAACTATTTCCGTTGTGTGATTGAAAACTGGGCGCAAAATTTTGAGAAAGCTTGCTTGAATGTCTTCCACTTGGTACACCTAGTGCAAGCTGTAGAAATTGCACAACAGATTTAAGCTATTCTGTTGTGTGAACTAAAAACATAGGCGGCAAGATTTTGAGCCCAAAGCAGTAGGCGGCATTGTTTCCCTCCATGTTTTAGCATTTTTTTTTTATGTAATACACTCCTACAACAGTTTGTTATAGAAACGTTGTGGGAGTGACTTGGAAAATTTATTGAGGGTTAATATAGACCGAGCCACATCTCGACCTAATTGCAAAGTACAAAACAAAACCTCTCGACCTTCTTGTCATCTTCTTCGCCACTTCTCTTCCCCTTCTTATCCAAAATGAAATTCTTGTGCCCTCCTCACTTCTAATCCAAACCACTAGTTCAATCCCTCAATTTACCATTTTCCTCTCAATTTTTCGAAATCCATACCAAATTTTTCCACAATTGAAAAAATGGGATTCGAATTGAACGCTCAATAGAGCATCAGTGAGATGAGAAACAACACGGAGAGTTCAAATCCGAGCGTCCTGACCTTGAGAAGCAGCAGCAGCGTGACTTCGGTTACCTCAATTCCAAATTCTTTTGGCGTTGAGACAGGGGTTGAGTCTAGCCATCTGCGACTCGACTTGTTCTGGGGAATCTCGAGCCTCTCGTTGTCGCTGTCGAAGATCTCGATGTACAGCAACATATTCATTTTGTGCCAGTCGTCGTCCAGGCTCCACCAGTTTCGCCCATGATGGACGGTGGGAACGAGGCCTACGAGAGCATTTTGATGCCGAATCTGGATCAGCAGAGCACCGAAATGCTCAATCTTACCATCCTCCAGAGAATCGATACTTTCGTCGAAGAGACCAAAATGTCACCTTCTACGAATTCAACATCGACATGTACCAATGGGTACCCCTCTTGCTCGCTCTTGATTATTATTTACAATTATGGTGTGAAAGTTTGGGACTTGATTCGATCCCTTTCTATTTTAATATTTGAATTTGGATTTGGGTTTCTGGGTGTGGAATTTTGGTAGGTATGTTGGGGAGGACCATGTCTGATTAGTTTGTTAGATAGCATTGTCTTCTCCTTTGTTAACTATGACCATGTCCTGCACGTCTCTGGCATATCTCTCACGCAGCTGTTTTTTGAATGTCAGAGGATCAAACAGTAACGGGGTTTGTAATCCTTCTACATAGGAGCAATAGTTAGTTTAAAATCATCAGTGGAAGCCATGGCCAGATAGTAATCTCAACCAAATTTTTGGGTATTTTTCGGTTTTGGCAGAGTTGCAGGGATGTTGAAGGCTCTCTCTTTGTCATTAAGAGGTAATAGTTTTGATTTCTTTGTGCTTGTTTTGACAGTAACCCTCTATTACATTGTGTTAATTCCAAGTTGGAAGTGATTGTTGTTCAAGATTATGTATTGTCATTCTAGTTAAAAAATTGTTCTATCAACTTACATTTTTGTTTACCCTTGTTGGTAACTGGTAGCTTAAATTTTAGTCAATTGTGACCTTCAATTTGTTAGGGTTTCGGGGTTACAGAGCTTCGTAATGGACTAATTGGTTCACTGTTTGTTGTTCAAGTTTCTATTAAGCTTTGTGTTATAATGCATAATAAATGTAATTGCTTTATTGATTCTTGTACTTATGAATCTAGGAATGGAGTCTTGAAGGAATGAATGGATAACATGTTCGAGCAATTTTGTGTTTGAATTAAGAGATTGATGTGTGGTTCTTGTTTCTGGTTTTTCCTTTGCTGAGTTTTTTTTGTTTAGAATTTTGTTGCCTATAGACCATTGAAGTATATGATATTGTAGGGTCTTAATTCATGTTATTTTGGCATCCTATAGCAGAAAATGATGCAAAAAATGAAGAGGCTGATATTGAGGAGCTCATCAAAGAAGTTGCAGATCAGGTGGCAAAGTAATTGTAAGTGGAACAGTGGGCACTACATATCTTTAAGCGTCACAGCTGGTATCAATTTCTAATGTTTTGCTCTGTAAGTGAAAAAGTAAATTTCTAATGTCACAGCTGGTATCTAGTATAAATTGCTGACCATGGTTCTTGCTTTATATCTGGTTCTCTTTGTGTTCTTGTTTCTCGTTCGGTTCTTGGGTTTCTTGAGGTTATTCAGATTCTTTATATGCTGGGAGTTGTTATCTAGGTGAGTTGTGATTGGATATGGATTCCCTTATGTCAATTATGGTGTTCTAGTTCAGCTAAGGCACATTGTTTGGTTTTGTTGACAATCTTTTTCGGTTTGGTTGTTGCTGGAAGATTTTTCATTTATTTACTTAAGTTGAAAGATCAAAGTATAGATTGGTTTTTCAGTATATTAGCTTTGTCTGAGATACAAGCACTATGGTTCCAATCTTTCAAAACCATTATCATTCGGTACAGCAGAAATATCTTTGACTTGACAACAAATTTATGCCTCCCCCTCCTTTCTTTTCTGGTTTGTAAGCTTTTTTTCACTATCTTTCAACCTCTGCTTGTTCAATTTGGGTTCTATAGGTTTTTTGGGTACTTCAAAGCTCACAAGAAACTTGCAGGAGCGGTATGGGGATTACTGAAGCATTGCGGTTGCAGGTAGAACCACGCTAGTTTGGTTAATCTTTATTTGGCCGGGAGTTATACTTCATTTGAAATGTTTCTACTCTGCATTACATAGACCAACATCCTGTCTGTCTTTGCTTGTAACCTTTCATTTTTAATACAATTAATTTCTTTCTATTGAATAAGAAAGTTTCTGATCCTTTTATAGTGTCATGCATTTTAGAGCAATATTGTTGCCTCTGGTGGACTTGGAGGGGAGGTATTCATTTGGGATCTCGAAGCAGCCCTTGCTCCGGTCTCAAAGTCAGGTGATTCTGTGGAAGATGATTGTTCAAATGCCACCAATGGTTCTGGAAATGCACAACCGATTACAAGTTTACGTACTATCAGCTCTAGCAACAGCATTTCTATGCACACAACTCAGGCACATGGATATGTTCCAATCTCTGCCAAAGTCCATAAAGAATCAGTTTATGCACTGGCAATGCATGATAGTGGATCACTTCTTGTCTCTGGTGGAACATATGCATGATAATGGATATGTTCCAATCTCTGCTTCTTGATTCTACTGGCAGGTTGGTTGGATTAGTTCTTCATAGGCTATGTTGATTGAATGCTTTATATGATTTTTTATATTTGTACATGAATTATGTTTTAACTCTACATAATCAAGCTTTGTTCTTAGATTGAATCCATTTAACTTGCGTATGACTCTGTAATCTGTCTAATATTTTTCTAAATGTCTTTCATTGATACAGAAAAATACATTTTGCATATGAGTTAGACCATGATCTGAGATTAGAATGATTTATTCTTCCCATCTTATCTATTATATGTAGTGCTTCTATGCAATTTTGTTATGTTGTCAGTCCATTGACCAATTTCTCTTTGAACTTTCACTTTTGCAGGTTTTGCTTATCAGGATCTTCTGATTCAATGATTAGGTTGATAACTCACCTATCTCTTCTTTACCATGCAAACAATTAGCATTTAGATGCAAGATGAATTACTTATGTCATAAGTAGTTGGTAATTTGGTACTTTGTCCGTTATCCACCTAATTCTCTGTCTATTTTGTAGACTATGGGATCTTGGTCAGCAAAGATGCGTGCATTCTTATGCGGTGCACACAGATTCTGTTTGGGCACTTGCCAGTACGCCAACGTTTAGTCATGTATATAGTGGTGGGAGAGACCTTTCTGTGAGTACAGTTCCTCCTTACAAATTGACTTCCCCCAGACATCTTTTGTCTTTGGCTGTTTGGCTTTGTTGCTCATTGTTTAATGCTCAATTCTGTTTATATTTTCAGTTGTACTTGACAGACTTGACCACAAGAGAGAGTCTTTTGCTTTGCCAAGGAGAACACCCCATTCTGCAGTTGGCTCTAGATGATGATAGCATATGGGTTGCAACAACAGATTCTTCAGTTAATAGATGGCCTGCTGAGGGGCGCAATCCTCAGAAAATTATCCAAAGAGGTGGCGCTTTCTTGGCCGGAAATTTGTCATTCTCAAGAGCAAGGGTGTCCTTGAAATGAACTTTAAACTTTTTCCTGTTTACTTGCAGGAGCGGTATGGGGATTACTGAAGCATTGCGGTTGCAGGTAGAACTCCAGAAGCAGCTTCATGAACAACTTGAGGTATGCAATTGGAAGCCATGCACTGTCTTTATGTCTCTATACAAATGTGCTACTGTTTACATGTTGGGAGCTGGGTAGAGTGCTCAAGGAAATATAGTAATGTGAGGGTGAAATAAACTTCGGTCATACTTCCATTTAATTTCTTGTTTAAGGAGAGAAATTACAAATTTGTGCTCAATGTAAATGTTGTAAATGTAAATTTATGCTTCTCCTTTGGGAACTAGCTAAAGAAAAAGAAAACAAATTCATACAAGATTGTAGGTTCAGGTAATTTTAGTCATTGTTTTGTCTGTAGGAGGCACTTTCATGATACTGCAAGTATGTAATTGTTAGTTAGAATGCAGCAGCCATCAAAGCTAGCTAGAATGCTTTCTATTTTTGCTACATGGTATAGATGAATGTATGGATGATTGATAAATATGTATAGATCTATAGCAATATTTGGAGCAGAAATATGTTGAGCTAATTAATAGTATTAACTTTCTTTCTGCAGGTTGAGGCTGAAGTGTAAAAGTTGGAGCAGCTCAAGTCAAGTAAGCTCAAATAGATCATTTTGAAAAAGAATTTGGAACTGGAGCATCCACCCGACACACTAGGTGCAGCTCCCTTAGCACTACACTATGCAAGTATGAGAGAACTTTAGTCGCAAATATTTCTCTCGCAAAGATTTGTTTGTATCAGCTTTTGCTATTTTTCAATGTTAGCTAGGATTTAGCAGCTATCAAGCTAGCTAGACTGCCTTCTTTTTTGGTTTTATGGTGTGGATACATGAATGTATAGATGATTAACAAAGGCTGCTAGCTCTTTTGGTACATTAGACGCTTGAATTAGAGTACTTCATTACGCTAGTTTGGTTAATCTTTATTTGGCCGGGAGTTATACTTCATTTGAAATGTTTCTACTCTGCATTACATAGACCAACATCCTGTCTGTCTTTGCTTGTAACCTTTCATTTTTAATACAATTAATTTCTTTCTATTGAATAAGAAAGTTTCTGATCCTTTTATAGTGTCATGCATTTTAGAGCAATATTGTTGCCTCTGGTGGACTTGGAGGGGAGGTATTCATTTGGGATCTCGAAGCAGCCCTTGCTCCGGTCTCAAAGTCAGGTGATTCTGTGGAAGATGATTGTTCAAATGCCACCAATGGTTCTGGAAATGCAAACCGATTACAAGTTTACGTACTATCAGCTCTAGCAACAGCATTTCTATGCACACAACTCAGGCACATGGATATGTTCCAATCTCTGCCAAAGTCCTAAAGAATCAGTTTATGCACTGGCAATGCATGATAGTGGATCACTTCTTGTCTCTGGTGGAACATATGCATGATAATGGATATGTTCCAATCTCTGCTTCTTGATTCTACTGGCAGGTTGGTTGGATTAGTTCTTCATAGGCTATGTTGATTGAATGCTTTATATGATTTTTTATATTTGTACATGAATTATGTTTTAACTCTACATAATCAAGCTTGTTCTTAGATTGAATCCATTTAACTTGCGTATGACTCTGTAATCTGTCTAAATATTTTTCTAAATGTCTTTCATTGATACAGAAAAATACATTTTGCATATGAGTTAGACCATGATCTGAGATTAGAATGATTTATTCTTCCCATCTTATCTATTATATGTAGTGCTTCTATGCAATTTTGTTATGTTGTCAGTCCATTGACCAATTTCTCTTTGAACTTTCACTTTTGCAGGTTTTGCTTATCAGGATCTTCTGATTCAATGATTAGGTTGATAACTCACCTATCTCTTCTTTACCATGCAAACAATTAGCATTTAGATGCAAGATGAATTACTTATGTCATAAGTAGTTGGTAATTTGGTACTTTGTCCGTTATGCACCTAATTCTCTGTCTATTTTGTAGACTATGGGATCTTGGTCAGCAAAGATGCGTGCATTCTTATGCGGTGCACACAGATTCTGTTTGGGCACTTGCCAGTACGCCAACGTTTAGTCATGTATATAGTGGTGGGAGAGACCTTTCTGTGAGTACAGTTCCTCCTTACAAATTGACTTCCCCCAGACATCTTTTGTCTTTGGCTGTTTGGCTTTGTTGCTCATTGTTTAATGCTCAATTCTGTTTATATTTTCAGTTGTACTTGACAGACTTGACCACAAGAGAGAGTCTTTTGCTTTGCCAAGGAGAACACCCCATTCTGCAGTTGGCTCTAGATGATGATAGCATATGGGTTGCAACAACAGATTCTTCAGTTAATAGATGGCCTGCTGAGGGGCGCAATCCTCAGAAAATTATCCAAAGAGGTGGCGCTTTCTTGGCCGGAAATTTGTCATTCTCAAGAGCAAGGGTGTCCTTGAAATGAACTTTAAACTTTTTCCTGTTTACTTGCAGGAGCGGTATGGGGATTACTGAAGCATTGCGGTTGCAGGTAGAACTCCAGAAGCAGCTTCATGAACAACTTGAGGTATGCAATTGGAAGCCATGCACTGTCTTTATGTCTCTATACAAATGTGCTACTGTTTACATGTTGGGAGCTGGGTAGAGTGCTCAAGGAAATATAGTAATGTGAGGGTGAAATAAACTTCGGTCATACTTCCATTTAATTTCTTGTTTAAGGAGAGAAATTACAAATTTGTGCTCAATGTAAATGTTGTAAATGTAAATTTATGCTTCTCCTTTGGGAACTAGCTAAAGAAAAAGAAAACAAATTCATACAAGATTGTAGGTTCAGGTAATTTTAGTCATTGTTTTGTCTGTAGGAGGCACTTTCATGATACTGCAAGTATGTAATTGTTAGTTAGAATGCAGCAGCCATCAAAGCTAGCTAGAATGCTTTCTATTTTTGCTACATGGTATAGATGAATGTATGGATGATTGATAAATATGTATAGATCTATAGCAATATTTGGAGCAGAAATATGTTGAGCTAATTAATATAGTATTAACTTTCTTTCTGCAGGTTGAGGCTGAAGTGTAAAAGTTGGAGCAGCTCAAGTCAAGTAAGCTCAAATAGATCATTTTGAAAAAGAATTTGGAACTGGAGCATCCACCGACACACTAGGTGCAGCTCCCTTAGCACTACACTATGCAAGTATGAGAGAACTTTAGTCGCAAATATTTCTCTCGCAAAGATTTGTTTGTATCAGCTTTTGCTATTTTTCAATGTTAGCTAGGATTTAGCAGCTATCAAGCTAGCTAGACTGCCTTCTTTTTTGGTTTTATGGTGTGATACATGAATGTATAGATGATTAACAAAGGCTGCTAGCTCTTTTGGTACATTAGACGCTTGAATTAGAGTACTTCATTACGTAATTATATTAAGCATTATTTGTGCAAATATTCCAGGTACAATATCCATAATGCAAGAACAATAGTGAATTAAATTACGGGGTATGAATACGCATATGTCGTTAATCACACAACAAATAACTTGTAATCACACAACGGTCCCTATAAAATTTTGTTGTCTCATTAGTACTCACACAACCGTACAAATATGTATCAGTTGTCCAATGTTAAATCACCCAACGGTATAAAAACAATGTGTTGTATGACTTGTGAAGAATTCAACACTGAGCCTCACACATACAACAGTTACTTATGATACCTGTTATGTGAAGGAACAACCAACAACAGTCGCCATATTTTTCTGTTGTGTGACAAGTTAACCAACAACAGCGTGTACTTACTACTGTTGTCTGAGTGTTATGTTTCTGTTGTGTGAGAAGTTAACCAACAACGGCGTGTACTTACTTCTGTTGTCTGATCACCATCGAAAATGCGCCGCATCCAATTTCTGGCATTGGCATGCGCAGAACTGGTGCAACGGTTATAAGCAATGCGTTGTGTCTATGATATTCAGATAACGGTGTTTCACCGTTGTGTGAGTGTGCTCATCACACAACATCGAGATAGACGACAGACATGGTGCACATCACACAACAGATTTCCACCGTTGTGTGATGCAGTTTTTGTAGTAGTGAGCTGTGAAGTATATGAATTAATGTAGGTAGGAATAACCAGATAATTGCTTAGTTCGGTGGTTGACCACTGAATGAACAATCTATGTTATTGCCAAGAATTAGTGGAACTTTTAAAGAAATTTATGAAATTTGAAAGTCTGGGTGTATTTAATATAGACTTTTAACAGTCTATGAAAGTCTTGAGGTATTTAATTAGGATTTTTAAAGACTTTATGAATTCCACCAAATTCTAAGGGTATTCAATTAGGACTTTTAAAAATGAATAAAAATACAAAGATATTCAAAATATCATTCATACTTATGGAATTAGAAAATCATAGATAATCATGGACTTTGTAGTGCTAACTATACATACCAAACTCCAAAAATTTTCCAGCCTCCAGACCAAAGATTTCAAAAAATCTATCAAAGTTTCTCTTCAAAAAAAAAAAAAGGTCTATCAAAGTTCTTCTCTCTACGCACGAAGAAGTTTGTCCTTTATCATCTCTCTTTCTTAATTTTTTGTCTTTTTTCTAATCTTTTATGATATCAACCTTTTTTGATATCCAACATGTTCATTGTAGTTGTTGAATGTGATTTTTGCTTCTTCTTTTTTTTCAATTGTGATACTTCGAACCCTAATAGCATTAAAATTGATTTATGAAACCTTAAAACTCAAATATTGTGGTCTAACCCTAAGACCTTGAACCATCCTAAATTTTATCTTATTAATTCATTATTCTCATTAATTTGAATTTATATTATGGTTCAAAAAAAGGTTGAACAATTGAATTTCAATTGATTGATTATAGATCAAGACATTGACCAATATTGCTACAATATATGTTAATCGGTGAAAATAAAATTGATGAGAATAATTAATCATATATCATGATTATAGTGATCTTTTGTTTTGTTGTTGGGAGATTAGGAATGAGAACAAACTCCTAGACAGACTAACAATCATTTATTTGAGTCAATTTCTATTAGAAGATACTGGAGCATTGAAGAGACAACAAGTTATTATTTTGTTTTGTGTTTGGGCTGCATTTGTTTTTGTTTTTTTTTTATTTATATTTTGTACATCCTAGAAAATCTGTAGAAGTCATTCATAATAAAGTATATAGATTTTCATGAATCAATAAAAGTCTGTTGCTAAAATCAATGGTTTTAAGAAATCCATAACAGTCTATCAACTTTTTAAAGAGTCTGTGGACTTTTCAAAAAGTCTGTCATTTAAAAAAATTCTGCACAAATCCAAATACAATACACCCTCCTAAATGTAGCTTTGATCCACATCAACAATTTTTTTTTTTTTTTTGAAATAAAGGGGTTTGGAACACCCAGTCAGGCTGGGTGCTCATCCCCACGCCCAAGTTATTATTACTTATATTTTGCCGCATGGAGGGGGACGTAATACCTATACCCTGAGCATGCATAGTTGCATTACAATTATCCTCATAGAGGACATCCTGAATGAAGTCAAGGGCCTCAACTAAAAAAAGATCCACAACATGATCAAAGCTAGCAAAATGTGCCAATCTATTGGCCACATTATTTACTTCATGCTAGATATGTCGTACACTAATAAAATCAAAAGCTTGCATATACTCCTTACAATCCTTTGGAATACGACTTACCTCAGAATAGTCCTCCACTTGGTGATTAAGAGCTTCAACAAGGGAGGAACAGTCGCTTTCAAGCTCGTCATACCTCCAACCTTGATGAATAGCCATCAACAAACCTGCCCTGCAGGAAGTGGCGGAAGGAGGTAGTAGGCTATACGGGCTCAAGCCTAGACAACATTTTAGGCCAAAAACCCTTGAGTGTGTGTGTGTGTGTGTGTGTGTGTGTGTGTATATATATATATATCTCTACCTGCAGCCCAAAGAAAAAAAAATTATATGTAAAGGTCGCGTGTATTCCCAGTTCCCACAGTAGCTCACAGCCTCACTGAGTCACTGCCTCACACTACTCTTACTTCTGTGTTTCGATGGAGGTTATCGACTTATCGATTGAAACAAGATATGAAGCTCTTAGCTCTATCGATCTCCCCTGTTTTGAATAGCCCTATACATCTCTGTTCTTCACTTCTTCTTCCTGCTTTGTTTTTCCCAATGAGGTTTTCTAAAAAAAAATCTCATATCTCCATCTCCTCTTGCCGATTCTATTTGCTACCACTGGTTGTGAGTTGGGCTTTTTTGTATAAGTTGAGGTTTGGGGGAGAGAGAGAGATTCCATGTTAGCTGAGGCCTGAGGATCTTGATTCTTGATCATGGTCGGTCACTCAGTCACTCGGTGGATAGCCGCCTCATAGGCTATGATGATTCATGAATCATGATTGTATTTTTAGTTAGAATAATAGAATTTCCGACTAATGTCTTTGATGATAATTAGCTGAGTATCTTGATCATGGTCTGATGGTCGGCGGATAGCCTATGAGGCTATGATGAATTGATGATTCATGATTGTATAAATTACTGGCTAAAAAAAAAAAAGAAACAATAAAGTAACAAACTAACAATAAGTGAATGAGGGCTTTGGGATTTCTTGATGCTTTCTTTGGCTTCTGATTATGTTGTGATTATTTTTTATTTAAAGATGTGCATTTTGTGTTGCAGATTGGAGAGTTTTTATTTTGAGTTTTGGTGATAGTGTCTG
Organism: Rosa lucieae; assembly: GCA_024704745.1. Taxonomy (NCBI): domain Eukaryota; kingdom Viridiplantae; phylum Streptophyta; class Magnoliopsida; order Rosales; family Rosaceae; genus Rosa; species Rosa lucieae. The sequence goes on from JANPXK010001020.1 coordinate 96,047, forward strand.
GGTTTATGCACAATACTGAGAGTCTGAGATTGTTGTTGATGCCCTTTCCAACTGGTTAGTGTTACTAACTTTATATTCTTTAGCTTGTCTTATTTAATCAGTGAATGTTCCTTTCACAAACCCATTAGAATTATATATATGTTAAGGAGGCACATATTAAATCCATTAGACATTAAAGTCTGCTGCTAGTTAGTAACTAATAATAATGTATAATTAGTTGTAGTTGCGTTATGTATGAAATGTACATATATATAATTCTAATGGTGGTATCTATATAATATTATAGGTATTGTTTAAGTAAAAAAGAATTCAAGAGAGATTGAAGAGAGAATTGTATTTCATTATTGAGAATAGGAGCCCTATATATAGGGATTACAAAATACATGTTCTAATATTACAAGGAAATCTAATCCGAATAGAACTAGGAATTCTAGAATATTCTCTCCTATTACTACTCCTAGTTTGATATGGCACACTAAGTCGATTTTCCTTCAACACTTTCCCTTGTGCCGCTCAAACTTGGTGGTAACTCTTCATCCGTTGCCTCGTTAAAAACTTTGCTCGAGTGAAAAACCCTGTGGGACAAAAACTACCTCAAGGAGGAGAAAAAGAGTACAATACGCCTTTTACTCTTCGAGATCAAACATGTAGACATCATAACTCCCCCTGATTGCTGCAATCATGGGAGTTCGGAAAATTTTCTCAATCCGATGCTCTTCACATGTTTCTCGAAGGTGGATTCAGGTAACGACTTAGTGAATAAGTCTGCAACATTATCCTCTGATCGGATTTGATTCACTTCAATCTTTAGAAGTGATTGTTGTTGCAGATTATAAAAGAACTTAGGCGATATATGCTTGGTGTTGTCGCCCTTGATGAAACCTAATTTCATTTGCTCAATACAAGCTGCATTATTCTCATAAATGCATGTAGGTTTATCCGTGGTAGACTTCAATCTGATCGGATTTAATTCACTTCAATCTTTAGAAGTGATTGTTGTTGCTGATTATAGAAGAACTTAGGCGATATATGCTTGGTGTTGTCGCCCTTGATGAAACCTAACTTCATTTGCTTAATACAAGCTGCATTATCCTCATAAATGCATGTAGGTTTATCCGTGGTAGACTTCAAACCACAAATTCGTTGAATATCTCTAATTACAGAGCTTAGCCATATGCATTCACGCACAGCTTCATGTAGAACAATAATCTCTGCATGATTTGAGGAAGTAGCAACAATGGTCTGTTTCGTAGACCTCCAAGATATCGCAATGCTTCCCATGGTAAAGACATAACCCGTTTGGAAGCGACCTTTGTAAGGGTCAGAGAGGTACCCTGCATTACCAAAACCCATCAAAACATCATTGTCATTTTGATGGAGGGGAGTAGGTGGACGGCGCCGGCGGCAGTAACAAGGTCGGCGGTCATGTTATGGACGGCGGCAATTAGCCTCTTAGGGTCCGGTCCCAATAAATTTGCCTCTTGGGGTCTTGTCCGGTCCCATCACTACGGTGCTCGAGTTCTAGTCCGAGGCAAAATAGTGTTTTCCCAAGATCTTTCATCTCAAATTCGGATTTCAAGTACTTAGCAGTTTCCTTTAACTCATCTAAAGTTCCAATTAGGTCCATGTCATCGACATAAACTGCTACAATTGCAAATCCGAAACTTGTCCTCTTTATAAACTCGCATAGGCATATTTCATTGTTGACATATCCCTTCCCAATCAAGTAGTCACTTAGACGGTTATATCACATCCGTCCGGATTGTTTCAATCCATATAGTGAGCGTCTTAATCTTATTCAAAACGCGCTCCGTGATTTAGAGCCACTTGACTTGGGTAATTGAAGTCCATCTGGAACCTTCATATATATCTCTGAATTTAGATACCCATAGAGATATGTTGTAACCACATCCATAAGCTGCATGTCAAGTTTTTCAGAAACTACCAAACTGACCAGGTAGCGGAACGTTATAACTTCCATTACGGGAGAATATGTCTCCTCGTAGTCGATTCCAGAGCGTTGTGAGAAACCTTGCGCCACAAGGCGAGCTTTGTATCTAACAACCTCATTTTTCTCATTACGCTTTCTAACAAAGACCCATTTATGGCCAACAGGCTTTATACTTTAGGGTGACAGCGTTATAGGCCCAAATAACTGTCTCTTTGTTAGTGAATCCAATTCAACCTTGATCGCATCTTTCCAATTAGGCTAGTCTACTCTTCGTTAACATCCTTCAACGGAGCGAGGTTCGATATCATCGTGTTCTATAATTCCTTGAGCAATAGAATGTGCAAACACATCATCAAGGATAATAGAATCTCGATTCAACGTCTCATATACACTAGTGTAATTCATGGAGATCTCCCTATTCCCTGGAATTGGTTCTAACATTGGAGCGTCCCCCAATGATGTCTCTTGGACATAACTATAATCTGGAATATCTTCATGAGACGGGTTATTTATGTCGATGATTAATGGATCTTTCTGTGCCAAACTCTCTTTCTTTCTCGGGCAAGAATCCATCGAACCTTTGGGCCTCCCACGTTTCCTTGCTGGGAGGCCAGCCTGACCCACATTACCATCACTACTAGTGGTGGCGGCGCCATGCCCAATAACCCTAGGGGTAGCGCCATGTCCATGATTTTTAGAGACATCAATTCTTGCAGGCACGTTTGCAGAAGGTATATGTGATCTTGTCACTTTAGCGATATCAGAAAATGCATCAAGCATAGAGTCTGCTATGTTCTGAAGATCGAGAATTCTCCGCACTTCAATTTCGGACTGTGCGGTTCAGGGATCAAGATGAGACAAAGTGGGGACAGACCACGACAATTCCTGTCGTTCCTGTTGAACATTATTGTTCCTATCTCCCCCTAATGACGGGAAGACTATCTCATCAAAGTGACAATCCGCAAATCTAGCGGTAAATAGATCTCCTGTCAAGGGTTCTAAGTAGCGGATAATGGTTGGAGAGTCATATCCAACATAAATGCCTAATCGTCTTTGAGGACCCATTTTGGTGTGTTGTGGCGGTGCAATTGGCACATAAACTGTACACCCAAATATGCGTAAGTGTGAGACATCAGGCTTATGTCCAGTAACCATCTGGGATGCAGAAAAGGGTTGAGTGGCAGTATGCCTCAGACGAATGAGCACAGCTGCATGCAATATTGCATAGCCCCAAGCAGAAATAGGGAGATTGGTGCGCATAACCAATGCTCTAGCGACCATTTGAAGTCTTTTAATGGCAGCTTCTGCAAGACCATTTTAGGTGTGAACATGAGGAACAGGGTGTTCAACCTCAATCTCAATGGACATGCAATAGTTATCAAACGTTTTTTATGTAAACTCTCCAGCATTGTCAAGACGAATTGACTTAATGGGATGATCAGGGTGGTGAGCCCTTAATTTAATGATTGGGCTAAATACTGGTTACTACCCTGTGGTTTAGGTCCAAAATCAATTCAGTCCCTGGACTTCTAATTTCATCAAAAACACCCATGCACTTTTAATTTTGATCTAATAGGTCCAATTCGTTAATATTCTGTTATGGGTTCAAGTTATAGTTGGATTAATTGTTGAAAAACTATTTATTTGATAGATTTCTAATAGTGGATCTCACTCCTAAATTGACTATGCAGGCCATTTCAACACCACATCATAAAACATAGGTCATATATGAGCCACGTCAAAAAGTTAAATAACTCAATTGTTGGAAGTCTAATAAATTGGCCCTATTAGATCAAAATTGAAAGTGCAGGGCGTTCTTGATGAAATTAGAAGTTCAATGACTGAATTGATTTTGGACCCAAACTACAAGGTAGTAATTAGTATTTAGCCCTTAATGATTTGTGCTAGGAGTTTAGCAAATGCAGCATTTCTTGTGGACAATAACATGACATGTGACCATCATGTCGATGCATCAACCAACACCAGAAAATATCTAAATGGTCAGCAAGTTGGTTGAATAGGTCCACAAATATCACCTTGGATTCTTTGTAAGAATGAAATATTTTCCTTAGTGTCCTTGGCATAGGATGGTCTCGATCCTAATTTTGCTAAAGAGCAGACTTTGCAAAATAAAAGATGGGCTTTAGAAGCAACCAGAGAAGTATCCAGTTGAGCCACGAAGTCACAATTGACTTTAGAAGTAGAAAAAGGAACCAAGGAGGTATTGGTGGCGTCAATACCACTTTTGGGCCGCAGCCTGTAGGCGGCGCCAGCCCTACCTTGGATCGAATTTTGGTTCTGAATTCTTTTCGTTTTGAAAAATGGATGTCCGTGTGAAGTCTTTAATATACAGATCATCATATCACAACCTGGGTGTCCCAAACGGTCATGTCAAAGCCTATATGTGTCAGAATCCCATAAGTCATCTCTCATGACATGGTTGGATTCAATAATTCGAATAGTGGTTGCATACAACCCACTAGAGCAACACATAAGTTTCTCTAATACTCGTTTATGTCCGTAGTCATTAGAAGTGATGCAAAGGAACTCTTGTCCATTCTCACAATGTGTTTCCACATGAAAACCATTGGCTCTTATATCTTTAAAACTCCATAGGGTTCTTCCAGCCCTAGGAGTATATAGAGCTTCGGTGATATTAATACTTGTGCCATTTGGCAACATAAAATGAGCTTGTCCTTGACCATGAATCAATTGTGATGGTCCAGCCATCGTAGTCACAGAAGATCGACTAGGCGTCATCCATAGAAATAGTTGCCTATGTTACACTATAGTATGTGTCGTGCCACTATATATCAATAAGGCATTCCAACTCTCCAGGAAACATACTGAAAAATAATAAAGTTCGGAATTAAAACATGTCCATGACATCGAATAATAATACGATACTTTATTAATAAAGATAGCCAATGATTACATCAAAGGTCCCAAAAAGTCTAATCCAAAATAAAATCAAACTAAGACACTTTGGTAACTCCAATCAAATATGACCAGGAAAGTAGAGAGAGATGCTGGTGGAGCGAGGCTCTCTTAAGTACCATTAATCTCAATGACTTTCCTAGACATCATATTTCATTGGGTGCACCACATAAGAAAGAGTTTAATACAATTGTCATTTATTGACTAAGGCATATTGCCCATTACAAAAATTCTTGGAAAATAAAAGGACTATTCTAATCAAAGTCTGCAGCATCCTTGTGCACTTCATCTTCAGCTTCTAAGTCCTCTATGGTGAGATTGACATCTCCACCATCTTCTTCTTCTTCTTCTTCTTCTTCTGCAAGGTACATTTCTTACTCCCTCAAGTCCCTGTATGCCCTATATCTTGAAGCTAGTTGCTCGCTTGCCTTGCATTGCTTGAACTAATGTTCACTTGATCCACATCGATGACACATGTCATTGTGGTTGCCTCCCTTTAATTGAGTTTCACGTTGTGGGCGTTCCCTAGGAGGGTTGGCGCCACCACCACGACCCATGGCGCCACCCCCATGACCAGGGATACCACGACCACCTCTCCCACGTGTGGCATTGCCACCACTTGTATTTGCACCAAATCTGCAGTTTCCTTCCTTGTTAGGGCGGTTATATGGACCCATACGTCCCTCATATCCCTTATTCTTAGGGTTCCGCTCCTTGCACCCTCTTTTGGGTGCATTATAATTCGCCTTATGAACGCTCTTAGTTCCAATGGGCCTTGAATTATAATTCCTCACGAGTATGTTATCATGTTTCTCAGCTATCATGTTTCTCAACTACAGATATGAGATTGATAAGCTGATGAAACCTCGTGATCCGTCCAGCATTGACTTCAGTGCTGTATTGCTTTGATACCACAATGGCTGAAACGGGGAAGGTGGAGAGAGTTTTCTCAATTAGCTCTTGCTCTGTGACAGGTTGTCCACAAAACCTCAACATGGACTGTAGGCGAAGATCTTCTGAATTATATTCAGCAACAGACTTGAAATCAGCAAAGCGCAGATTGTTCCATTGAACCTTCAAGTCAGGGAGGAGGAAATCTTGGACATTGTCAAACCTCTCTTCTAGCGCTACCCATAGCTCTCTTGCATCCTTGATCGACATATACTCCAATCTGAGTGCCTTGTCCATATGGCGTCGCATCAAGATAACTGCTTGAGCATGCTTTGTAGGTGCTCGCATGAACACACGATCCGGGTTAGGTGCCTGGATTATGGGTAATATTCCCTTTGAAGTGAGGTGGTTCTCAACATCGGTTACCCAACTGTGGTAATCCGAGCCTGTTGAGTCAAGCATGGGAAAGTCGAGTCTAGGTTCATTCGTCATCCTGAAAATAAGAAGAGAAGATATATTAGTTTCAGAGCTAAACTTCCACGAAAACTAAAATAATAAGATTTCCGTGCTATGCTACCAAGAAAACAATTTCCAAGAATCTCTTTTGGATAGGCTAAAACAATAATTTTAATATGGTCACAATTTGATGCTTACGGACGCTCTTAGTCCGAGCATTACAACACTTAGTTCGTTAAGCGTGAATCCCCCACAGCGCTTTATTAAATAATCTAACCCATGTTCGTATATTAAAATCCTGCAAAAAATAAAGAAATTTAAAAGACAAGAAAGTAGGAACTTTAATCTATAAAACTTGTTGAAATACGGAGTAGATTCGCTTCTGAACAGCTCCCACTTCGAATGATGTATAGATCTCAAAACAACTCCAATAGGGCTGAAATTTGGAGGTCAGATAGAAGAAGCAAAGACAAACAACTTTAATGAAGGAACGATTTTGATCTGACGTCTTGATCAAGATTTTTAGGGGCATGCAAACAGGCTGATCTGCAAAGGAACGAGCGTGCTGCTGTGCTGCTGTGCTGCAGGGGCAGTAGGAGGCATACGGGTGCTCAAGGGCTGCAGGAGCAGCACACGATATGGCTAGCAAGGGCTAGGAGCTTGCGGCAGTTTTTTGTGAAAGAAATTTCGGGTGTTAGGGTTTTTTTTTCCTGGCTAGGGCTTGGGTTAGAGTATCGTGCTGATAACGTGTTGTAGAGAATTGAAAAAAAAATGTATTGTATTCATTTCTCCATGAGGTTTATATAGGTTACATCATGTATACAAAAGGCAATACATAATAGCTATACTAATCTATCGCAATTGTATTGTAATCATCTCACCATGAGGTTTTCTGATGTCTCACACTTACGCATATTTGGGTGTACAGTTTATGTGCCAATTGCACCGCCACAGTGCACCAAAATGGGCCCTCAAAGACGATTAGCCCAAATAACTTAATCAAACTTGAAATAGAGAGAAGATGTGAACCCCAACGAGTAGCTCCTGCTCGTTGCAAAATTAGCAAAGCGGCTGATAACTCCACTCAAATTTTGAATCAAAATGCATCATACTGTAAAACTCGAATGATGAAACTAAGAGTTCAGAAACTTTTGAAAGCTCAAAAGTCTTAACACTGAAAGTTCTACGACCACATCAAGCTCACGTCTTGCAACGAAGACTCTTCCTCAGCTTCATCTTCATCTTCCTTTACGTGTCAACATCGTCATCTTCCTTTTCTTCTTCATGCTGTCAGCCCAAATCGTCCCTGCATCATCAGACTTGACCCATCGGCCTCGCACAATCCCTATTGCTCCGACCCAATTTGTGAAATTAGATTCAAGCAGTATTCAAATGAAAAACTAGGGAAAATCGGCAACGACAATTCGATCTTGGCAGCTTATAAGACCCAAATGGGGAACTTGGGATTCAGTGTGTTCAAATTTGGGAGGGCCCAAATGATTGTGATGGTAAAGAGACAAGGTTTAGGTTTAGGGAAAAGATGAGTTCTTTGAGAGCTTGAGTTTCTAGTGAGTCTCTGGACAAGGCTAGCCATTTGGGACTCTTCTGAAGCTTCTTTGGAATGGCAATCATTATCATCTATGGAAATCCTCCTTACGTAACTATTATGGACTTTTACTCGTTACCCCTGCATCTCTACCATTGACCAAATTTAATCAATGAAAATTCCCCAAAAGGTATGAGGGAGACAGGAGTTGGTTTGAGATTGAGAAGCATTTTTTTTGTTTTGTGTTTAATTTGTGTTTCTGGGTTGAAAAGAGAGGAGACAAGAGCAGACAAAATTATGTTTAAGAGGAGTAAATTTGAAAAATCATGAAAATTTGATTGAGAGAATATTAAAATATTGTGAAGGGAGTGTGGTTTGTAATTTGGGAAGTGCAAATTTCGCTCCCCTTAAATATCAGCAGCTTCTTTATTATCTCTCTACGCTCATTCAACACCAACACGGAAGGTGATCAAACAGAGTCCAGAAGACAAAGGGGCTTGAAAACATTATATCTCAAAGATCAACATAAAGTGTAAATGGAGACTTTTTCCCAACAGTGTGCGTGACCTTGATATGCTGATTAGGGGATGAAGAGCAAGAAAGATGCATGCTTCAAAGTTCTATTGGGTAGAAAACAATGCTCCTAAGTCTGTAAGCTTGCTTTATTAATTTCCCAATAAGACAGCCCCATTTGGAAAAGTTTACTTTGGTTAAGCAAGATATAAACTAGTTACTAATCCATTTCATTGTTATTGAAAGCTTTAGCCGAGAGGATTTTGCAACAAGGGAAAATGATTTTCCCAAACCTTCTTGGGATTTTGAAGCCGAAAACAAAACAGACATAGCCAACTATCACAGAAGGGTAAGCATCACACTAAAAACTAGAAACCCATTTCCCCCTTTAATGAGATCCTACTCTAGAAAACAGAGAAAAAGATAAAGAAAGCAATAAGCTGAATGATAATTAATAATTCTTCGATACCCAGAAAGGTTGGCCAAGCCAATACATATAGATGCTAAAGTCTCAAAATGAACTGGACACCTGTCTATTCCACAACGGATCCAATGCACCCATGATCCTATGCTTGACAGCTATAGTGACACCTCACACCCATATTCTTACCTAGACACAGTAATAAAAGCCTAGCTAATAATTCAGTGATAAAGTAACTAAGGATGAGATGGGGATCTCATCATCCCACCGCCCTTGCAAAAACCAAACTTAACCCTTGAAATCTGGAAAACGCAGCTGTTAACCCTTGAAATCTGGAAAACGCAGCTGCAAGTTGTTAACATCTTCCCAAGTAGCATCTTCTTCAGTACCATTCTTCAACTGTATCAACCACTTAACCACTGGAGCATTCCCTTGTTTAAACATAGCTCTATCCAACACTTTAGCAGGAGACCAATTCTCTTTGTTAGAGTCAAATTCAGGAGGTAAGTGAGGAGAAGTGATGACACACTCACCCAATTTCTTCTTGAGCAAAGAAACGTGAAAAACAGGATGAACTTTTGCAGTAGGAGGTAGCTGCAACTTATACGCCACTTTCCCAATCCTTTCTATGACCTGGAAGGGTCCAAAGAACTTAGGAGCTAGTTTGTGTGACTTCCTCTTTTGTACTGACTGTTGCCTATAAGGTTGAAGTTTGAGAAACACCCAATCCCCCACATTGAACTCCCTATCTGTGTGATGCTTGTCATAATATGCCTTCATCCTTTGTTGGGCCTGAGCCAAGTTTCTTTTGAGAGTTCCCAACAATTCATCTCTATTTTTCAACATCTCATCTACCTGATGCACAGAGGTGGTGCCAGGAATGTATGAATGCACCTGAGGAGGAGGAACTCCATACAATGCCTGAAAAGGACTCATCTTGATGGCTGAATGGTAAGTGGTATTGTACCACCACTCGGCCCAGGGAAGCATCTCAGGCCACTTACTCTTCTTTTGCTCACATATCACACTTCTCAAATACTGCTCTAGAACTCGATTCAAACATTCAGTCTGACCGTCACTTTGTGGGTGGTATGCAGTACTCTTCCCCAATTTTGTACCCTGTAATTCAAAAAAACTATTCCAAAAAGCACTGAGAAAGACTGGGTCTCTATCACTGATTATATGTTCTGGCATTCCATGCAACCTGAAGATTTCTTTCACAAAAAGCTCAGCTATAGACCTAGCTGTATATGGATGATTTAGAGCAATAAAGTGGCCATATTTAGTTAACCTATCTACTACCACCAAAATAGAGGTTTTACCATCAATTTTCGGGAGTCCATCTATGAAGTCCATTGAAATAGCAGTCCACACTCCTTCTGGTATAGGGTTTGGTTGAAGTTGACCGGGAGGCGATAACGACTCATAGTGGACTTGCTGGCAAATAATACACTCGGAAACAAAAGACTTTACTTCTTTTTTGATGCCCGGCCACAAGAAACTTCTCGAAATTCTCTTATAAGTGCACAACCACCCTGAGTGACCACCTTCCTTACCCCCATGAAATTCTTGCATTATTTTCAGTCGCCATCCATCTTTTGCAGGAACAAAAAACCTGCGTCTGTAAAGCAGCCTCCCGTTATCGATTGAGAATTGCTTAGAACAAGCTTCTCCTTGCTCCAAATTAGCAATAAGTTGCCCTGTCTCCACATCAGACCTACAAACATCAGCAATATCTTGCATATAATCCAAGACTGGTTTGGAAATTCCCATCAATTGCTTAAGCTCAACTTGCCTTGAAAGAGCATCAGGTACAATATTGTGAGTTCCAGACCTATAAACAATGCTGTAATCATACCCAAGTAACTTCAATAACCACTTTTGCTGGGAAGGAGTAGTGATACGTTGGTTTAGGAAATACTGAATTGTTCTATGATCTGTGACGATATTAAAATGATGACCAAGAAGGTAAGGTCTCCAATGTTCCACAGCAAACACAACCGCCAGCATTTCCTTGTCATAAACACTAAGTGCTAAGTGTTTAGGAGCCAAGGACTTGCTTAAAAAAGCGATTGGATGTCCGTCTTGAGAAAGAACAGCTCCCAAACCTAACCCTGAAGCATCACACTCAACCACAAAGTCCTTAGAGAAATCAGGTAAAGCAAGAACAGGGGTAGAAGTCATGACCAATTTAAGATCCTCAAAAGCCTTCTCTGCTGCAGGTGTCCACTGAAAATTGTCCTTCTTAAGCATATCAGTCAATGGTTTAGCAACCACACCATAACCCTTGACAAATTTCCTGTAGTACCCAGACATTCCTAAAAAACCTCTCAATCCCTTCAAAGTCGTGGGTTTTGGCCAATTCCTAATGACTTCAATCTTCGCTGGATCTACGGCTACTCCTTGTGCAGAAATGATGTGTCCCAAATATTCCACTTGTGAACTTCCAAAAGCACACTTGCTTATCTTGACCTTCAATTCATGCTCCTGCAACCGTGAAAAAAACCAAGGCTAAATGTTCCAAATGCTCCTCCAAGGATTTACTGTAAATAAGAATATCATCAAAAAAAACGAGGACAAACTTCCTCAAATAATCCTGGAACACATCATTCATTAAGGATTGAAATGTAGAAGGGGCATTGGTGAGGCCAAAGGGCATCACCAAGAACTCATAATGACCCTGGTGAGTTCGAAAAGCAGTTTTTGGGATATCATTAGTGTGCATTCTGATCTGGTGATAACCCGACCGAAGATCAAGTTTCGAGAAAATCACAGACCCATGTAACTCATCCAAAAGTTCATCCACTACGGGGATCGGAAATTTATCCTTCACTGTTTGAGCATTCAGGGCTCTATAGTCCACACACAAACGATTACTACCATCCTTTTTCTTGACTAATAGGACTGGAGAGGAAAATGGACTATTGCTAGGTTGTATTACCCCACCAACCAACAATTCTCCACAAATTTTTTCTATTTCATTTTTCTGAAATTGAGGGTAACGATATGGTCGCACACTTACTGGAGAAGATCCAGGAACGAGTGTAATCTGATGATCATGTAGTCTATGAGGAGGTAAAGTGGTTGGCTTGTCAAATAAGGTGGCAAACTGATTGATTAATGCCGCGATGTCTGGATGTAGGTTGTTCTGTAATTCCAGCTGATCTGTTACTTCTATCAGTTGTATGAACATAGCCTCCTTTTCTTGTTGAAGTAACTTTGTCATTGTCGTACTATTAACCATAGTCGTGTCACCCGATAGCAAACCCTGTAAAAAATGACACTTATCACCAATAGTAAACTTCATAGTCATCTTCTCAAAGTTCCACACTATATCACCCAACGTTTTGAGCCAAGAAGCCCCGAGAAGAACTTCACAACCGTTTATGGGAAGAACAAACACCTCAGTGTCAATTGTAGTACCTTGTAACTCCATTTGTAATTGCAATTTTCCAGAAGTCCGAGTGGGCATTCCATAAGCCACAACTACCTTCAATAATTTTGAATCTGTTGAAGGAAAATCAAGTTTAGTGTGCCTTATCAAACTAGGAATAGGAATAGGAGAGAAGGTTCTAGATTTCCCAATCCTACACGGATTGGTATTCCTTGTAACATTAGATTATGCACTTTGTAATCCCTATATATAGGGCTCCTATTCTCTATAATGAAACACACTTCTCTCATCAATCTCTCTCAATACCAATATACTTAAACACGTTATCAGCACGAGCCCTAAACCACAAAAGCCAAAAACCCGAAAAGAATTTCATATCGCCAAAACTGCCGCAGCCCCTAGCCGTGCTAGCATCGCTGCAGCCTGCCCCGCGTGCGCCCCTGCGCACACTGCTGCCACCGAAGCATCCCTGCACCTAGCCCCTTGCTAGCCCGCTGCTCTGCAGCCCTTTCGGCCTGCATACCTGCCAGCGCGCCCCCCGCGCTCAATTCGCTGCCTTGCAGCCCCGCGCCCGTGCGTCCACCCACGCTGCCCCTGCAGCGTCCCTGCTTCCCTGCGCACACGCGCACGCTGCTGCCTGCCTACGCACCCGTGCACCTGCAGCCCTACACCACTGCTGCTGCCCCGCATTCGCTGCACGCTTCTACTCGGATTGCTTCGCTCCATCACGCCTGCATCGACACGCGCGTGATCCAAAACCAAAAAGTAAGTACCAAAAGCGTAAGTTTTAAAGTTCCTAAATTGAAATTTTTTTCTTTTTCTCGGGACTTAAAAACCTCCCTTCTTCTTCATCCCACCTTTCTTATAACGTGGGTTTCGATCATTAAAAAGCGGAATCGTGGGGATTCACGCAATTAACGAACTAAGAGCGTTGTAAGACTTCGGATAAGAGCGTCCGCCAAGCATCGATTTATGACCTTATAAACACATTCTTGGAAATCGATTTCTTGGTAGCATAGCTCGGAAATCTTAATATTTAGTTGTCGTGGAAGTTTTAACTCTCGAAACTAATATATTTCTTCTTCTTATTTCAGGATGTCGAAACTTGACTTTCCTGCACTTACCTCAACTGGCTCGGAATATCAAGTTGGGCCACGGATGTTGAGCACCATCTCACTTCAAAAGGGATCCTACCCTTAATTCAAGCTCCTAATCCTACTCTCATATTGAGCGTACGGCTACGAACAATGCCACCCCCTCATCTTGATGAGGCGCCACATGGATAAATCACTCCGACTGGAGTACATGGCAATCAAGGATGCTAGAGAATTGGGTCGCGCTAGAAGAGCGATTTGGTAATATCAAGGATACCCTCCTCCCTGACTTGAAAGTTCAATGGGGCAATCTACGATTCGCCGACTTCAAGTCTGTAGCTGAATATAATTCAGAAGTTCTACGCCTCAAAACCATGTTGGGGTTCTGTGGACAACCCGTCACAGAGCAAGAACTAATTGAGAAAACTCTCTCCACCTTCCCCGTCTCAGCAATTTTGCTCTCAAAGCAATCGAACGGAATTCGATACTAGACGGATCACGAGATTTCATCAGCTCATTACTATTATGTCTGTAGCTGAAAAGCATGATAATATCCTCGTGAAGAATTATAATTCAAGGCCTATCGGAACTAAGAGCGTTCATGAGGCGAATTATAATGCACCCAACGGAGGGCGCAAGGAGCGGAACCCTAAGAATAAGGGACACAACGGACGTTCTGGTCCATATAACCGCCCTACAAAGGAAGGTACTCGTCAGAATGACAGACGATCACGTGGCAATACATGGCAACGTGGGAGAGGAGGCCGTGGGGCTCCAGGACATGGAGGAACCACCCAGGGCCGTGGGAATGGCGCCAACTCCTATGGGGGACGCCACCCAAGTGCAAACAATGCACCTCAATTAAAGGGAGGAAATCACAATGACATGTGTCATCGTGTGGATCTAGTGAGCACTGGTTCAAACAATGCAACGCAAGCAAACAATTGGCTGCGCATTACAAGGCATTTAGAGACTTCAGAGAGCATGAAGCCAATTTTGCCGAAAATATAGAAGAAGATGGTGATGATGCCGACGTCAATCTCACCATAGCGGACTTCAAATCTGACAAAGAATTGCACAAGGATGCTGCAGATTTTGATTAGTATAGTCCTTTACTTTTCCAAGAATTATGTAATGGCAATTATGCCCTAAATCAATAAAATGACTTATTGTATTAACTCTTTCCCTCTAGGCGTACTCAAGAGTACTTGTGATGTCTAGGCAAGGTTTGATCTGAGAGAACGGTTTTAAAAGTGAGCAACGCTCCACCAAAATCTCGCCTTACCTTACCTGGTCACAACTAAATTGAAATTACCGAAAGGATTGAGTGACTACGATTTGTCTACGGTTTGATTTTTATATTGGATTAGATTTTGGTCAAGAAACTTTGATGTAATCATTGGCTATTATTAATAAAGTATCGATTTATTTATATTCAAATGTCTTGGACATATTCTAAATTCGAACTTTATTATTTTTTCAGTATGTTTCCGGAGAGCTCGAATGCCTCGTGGATAGTGCCACTACACATACTATCCTTCGAAACAGGCAGCTATTCCTATGGATGGCGCCTACTCGATCTTCTGTGACTACGATGGCTGGACCATCTCAATTGATTCATGGTCGAGGACCAGCTCAATTTATGTTGCCTAATGGCACTACTTTGAATGTCACCGAAGCTCTTATGCTCCTAGGGCAGGAAGAACCCTATTGAGCTTCAAAGATATAAGAGCCAATGGTTTTCATGTGGAAACACATTGTGAGAATGGACAAGAGTTCCTTTGCATCACCTCTAATGACTACGGACATAAACGAGTCTTAGAGAAACTTAGTGTCGCTCTAGTGGGTTGTATGCAACCACTATTCGAGTCATTGAATCCAACCATGTCATGAGAGATGATTTATGGGATTCCGACACATATAGGCTTTGGCACGACCGTTTGGGACACCCAGGTCGTGACATGATGATCCGTATATTAAAGACTTCACACGGACATCCCTTTTTCAGAACGAAAGGAAGTAAAAATCGAAATTTGGATCAAGGAAGAGCACCTGCGCCTCACGGCGCCTTCCCCTTCAAGTCCGGCCACCACTAGCCGGCGCCGCCATCCCCCTGCGGCTCCAGGGTGGCCTTGACGCCACCCCTGCTCCCCTGACTCCAATTTCTGCTGCTTCTAAAGTCAAAAGTGACTTCATGGCTCAACCAAAATCCTCATTGTTATTTCTAAAGCCCATTATTCGTTCTGCAAAGCCTGCTCTTTAGCAAAGTTAGGATCGAGACCATCCTATGCAAAGGACACCAAAGAAAATATCCATTCTTGCAAAGAATCCAAGGTGATATTTGTGGACATATTCAACCATCATGCGGACCATTTCGATATTTTATGGTATTGGTTGATGCATCGACACGCTGGTCACATGTCATGTTATTGTCCACAAGGAACGCTGCATTTGCTAAACTCCTAGCACAAATAATTAAGTTAAGGGCTCACCACCCTGATCATCCTATTAAGTCTATAAGATTAGACAATGCTGGAGAGTTTACATCAAAGACTTTTGATGATTATTGCATGTCCATTGGGATTGATGTTGAACATCCTGTTCCTCATGTTCACACCCAAAATGGTCTCGCAGAAGCCGCCATTAAACGACTACAAATGGTCGCTAGGGCATTGGTAATGCGCACCAATCTCCCTATTTCTGCTTGGGGCTATGCAATATTGCATGCAGCTGTGCTTATTCGTCTGAGGCCCACTGCCACTCAACCCTTTTCTGCGTCCCAGATGGTGACTGGGTATGAGCCTAATGTCTCACACTTACGCATATTTGGGTGTGCAGTTTATGTGCCAATTGCGCCCACCACACAGCGCACAAATGGGTCCTCAACGCGATTAGGCGTTTACGTTGGTTATGATTCTCCAACGATCATCCGCTACATAGAACCCTTGACAGGTTACCGCAAGATTTGCGGATTGTCACTTCGATGAGACAGTCTTCCCATCGTTAGGGGGAGATAAGAACATCAATGTTTAACAGGAACGACAGGAATTGTCGTGGTCTGTCCCCACTCTGTCTCATCTTGATCCCTGAACCGCACAGTGCGAAATTGAAGTGAGGAGAATTCTCGATCTTCAGAACGTCGCAGAATCGATGCCTGATGCTTTTTCTGATATCGCTAAAGTGACGAGATCACACATACCTGCTGCAAATGTGCCTGCAAGGATTGATGTCCCTAAAATTAGAGGACATGACGCCATCTCATGGGCAACTGAGCATGGCCCCAACGTCCCATCTCACAGTGATAGTGACGTTGTGGCTAGGCCCACGCCTCCTGTTAGGAAGCGCGGGAGACCCATAGGTTCGATGGATTCTCGTCCAATAAAGAAAGCGAGTTTGGCACAGAATAATCCATTAATCATCGATGTCAATAATCCATCTCATGAGAATATTCCGGATTATGGTTAGTCCAAAAGACATCATTGGGAGACGCTCTAATGTCAGAACCAACTCTAGAGAATAGAGAGATCTCCATGAATTACACTAGTGTACATGAGATGATAGATAGAAATTCTATGGTTATTGATGATGCATTTGCATATCATATTGCGAAAGGGATTATAGAATATGATGATATCGAACCTCGCTCTGTTGAAGAATGTCAACGAAGAGCAGATTGGCCTAAATGGAAAGATGCGATCCAGGTTGAATTGGATTCACTAACAAAGAGACAGGTATTTGGGCCTGTAACGCAGACACCCCCAAGTGTAAAGCCTGTTGGCCATAAATGGGTCTTTGTTAGAAAGCGTAATGAGAAAAATGAGGTGGTAAGATATAAAGCCCGCCGTGGCGCAAGGTTTCTCACAACGCCCTGGAATCGACTACGAGGAGACATATTCTCCCGTAATGGACGTTATAACGTTCCGCTACCTTGTCAGTTTGGTAGTTTCCGAAAAACTTGACATGCAGCTTATGGATGTGGTTACAGCATATCTCTATGGGGATCTAGATTCAGAGATATATATGAAGGTTCCAGATGGACTTCAATTACCCAAATCAAGTGGCTCTAAACCACGGAGCGCGTTTTCAATAAGATTAAAACGCTCACTATATGGATTAAAACAATCTGGACGGATGTGGTATAACCGTCTAAGTGACTACTTGATTGGGAAGGGATATATTAACAATGAAATATGCCCATGCGTGTTCATTAAAAGAACAAGTTCCGGATTTGCAATCGTAGCAGTTTATGTCGATGACATGAACCTAATTGGAACTCTAGATGAGTTAAAGGAAACTGCTAAAAATCCGAATTTGAGATGAAAGATCTTGGGAAAACACGGTTTTGTCTCGGTTTAGAACTCGAGCACCGTAGTGATGGGATTTTGATCCATCAGTCTGCATATACTCAGAAAATTCTAAGGCGCTTTAATGAAGATAAAGCAAAGCCTGCGAGTACTCCCATGATCGGCCGTAGTCTTGAGCCCGGAAAAGATCCGTTTCGTCCAAAGGATGAGGACGAAGAAGCATTAGAGGCCGAAGTGCCCTATTTAAGTGCAATAGGCGCATTATTGTACTTAGCTCAATGCACAAGACCGGATATCTCATTCGCAGTGAACTTGTTAGCTCGACATAGCTCTGCGCCAACACGCCGCCATTGGATTGGTGTAAAGACCATCTTTCGATACCTAAGAGGTACGATTGATATGGGCCTATTCTATCCCTACAGAGAGAAAAGGAATGACGGAAAATTGGGATCGGACCCCAAAAGGCAAAACGCCCCCGTCCATGGAATGGCCGCCGGCCATGTTGCCGCGCCGGCACCGCCGCCTGTCATGGTGGCCGGTGTCCTCCTATCTCCCTCCATCAAAACGACAATGATGTCTTGATGGGTTTTGCTGATGCAGGGTACCTCTCTGACCCTCACAAAGGTCGCTCCCAAACAGGTTATGTCTTTACCATGGGAAGCACTGCGATATCTTGGAGGTCTACGAAACAGACCCTTGTTGCTACTTCCTCAAATCATGCAGAGATTATTGCTCTACATGAAGCTGTACGTGAATGTGTATGGCTAAGGTCTGTAATTCGACACATTCAAGGAAGTTGTGGTTTGAAGTCTACCACAGATGAACCTACATGCATTTATGAGGATAATGCAGCTTGTATTGAACAAATGAAGTTAGGTTTCATCAAGGGCGACAACACCAAGCATATATCGCCTAAGTTCTTTTATAATCAGCAACAACAATCACTTCTAAAGATTGAAGTGAATCAAATCCGATCAGAGGATAATAGCGGACTTATTCACTAAGTCGTTACCTAAATCCACCTTCGAGAAACATGTGAAGAGCATCGGATTGAGAAAGTTATCCGAACTCCCACGATTGTAGCAATCAGGGGGATATCGACATCAGGGGGAGTTATGATGTCTACATGTTCGATCTCGAAGAGTGAAGGACGTGTTGTGCTCTTTTTGTCCTTCGACCAGGATTATTTTGTCCCACAGGGTTTTTGTTACCTGGCAAGGTTTTTAACGAGGCAACGGATGAAGCGTCACCACCAAGTTTGAGCGGCACAAGGGGGAGTGTTGAAGGAAAATCAAGTTTAGTGTGCCTTATCAAACTAGGAATAGGAATAGGAGAGAAGGTTCTAGATTTCCCAATCCTACACGGATTGGTATTCCTTGTAACATTAGATTATGCACTTTGTAATCCCTATATATAGGGCTCCTATTCTCTATAATGAAACACACTTCTCTCATCAATCTCTCTCAATACCAATATACTTAAACAGAATCATCTACCTGAGCTCTTATTTTCTTTAACACACATGGATGGATGAATGAATGTGTTGCCCCACCATCAATTAAAACGTGCACTTCCCTATTATTAAGCCTCCCTTTCAATTGCATAGTTCTGGGATCTTGAACATCTCCAATTACCTGCACTGTTAAATAAGGCTCTTCCATTTCGGAAACATGTTCAGCCAGGTCAATAAGATCTGCTAAAACTGGTTGCTCAGGCATCATTTCAATTTCTGGAATTCCCTCAATGAGCAAAGCACGGCCTTGCCCCCGAGTTTTCTTACACATATGTCCTTTCTCATAGGGTTCATCACAAAAGAAGCAAAGTCCCCTAGCTCGTCTATCATGATAGTCAGCTTGGGACCATTTTCTATCTGTATCAGTAGATGAAGGCCTGAGTCGAGATCCACTAGTTGGTGGTAGCTGCATGGAAACTTGGGGTCTGCTCCCACCAAAAGTGCTTCGCTGCTGTTGAGTTGGAATAGAAGGCCTAGCCGGATATTGTGGTTGTCGACTACTCTTGTGCCCCAAATATTTTTCTTCAAAGATTCTTGCCAATTCGTAAGCATGATATAAAGAGGTTGGATTCATAGCACGAACATCCACCCTGATATCCTCCTTTAACCCACCAATAAAGCATGACACTAAAGCACCTTCTGTAAAACCAGTTACCCGCCTAGAAAGCTTGTTGAATTGAGACTTGAACTCACTCACAGTACCGGTTTGAGAGAGCCTAGCCAAGGCAGATTGACAATCAACGTTAGTAAGGGACGCAAATTCTCTCATTAGAAGATTGGCAAAGCCTTGCCAAGTTGCCGGATACCAAATGCATCGCAGCAATGGAGACCTTTCTGTCCTCAGGAATCTGATAAAGCTCAAAATATTGCTCTGCTTTATTAAGCCACTGTAGAGGATCACCATCTCCAAAAGTGGAAAATACCAAACGCATTTGTCTCAAGGTTGGAAGGTTGTGGTCGAGTTCAGGATGCATATGAAATTGAGGGTAACCTTGTGTGTTGGCCAATTGGTTTGGTGGAGGGAAGTAATTGGAAGCCTGATGATTCATGGGGTTATTAGCTTGTGGTTGAGAGTAAACACTCTGATGATAGGGTTGTGTGGCTGACAAAGTGGAATAAGTGGGAGGGGCCAAAGTATGCAAAGGTTGCATTTGAGGTTGAGCAGCCAAATATTGGTTCACAGCAAATGGTAAAGTTGCTCTATGGGTTTCATAGTTATACTGATTCCCAGGATAATGGAAATTCCTCGCATCCTGCACTTGAGGCACAGCAATACTATGCATAGAACCATTATAATCAAACAAGGAACCAGGTGCATGAATATGAGCATGAGTAAAGTCACGATCACTAGTATAAGGTTGATAAAACTGTTGCTGATTAATACCGTAATCCAATCTGCAGTCACCAACTTTGAAAGCATCACCCATCAATTTACTACCACTAGATCTAGCAATTTCACGAACAGCAGTAGGTGTAGCTATCATTTTGCCCCTATCAAGAGAAGTACTAGCACTAGAATGGATCTCAGTAACATATGGAGATGATGATTGAGTTACCATGACAGGAGGAATTGTAAGCGATGGATGTGCATCACTCATGGTGCTGAGAACCCCCAACCCCGCCACCGGAACCGCTTCCGAGGAGTGATGTGGACGAGCCCCAACACTAGTAGGAGGAAGAGATCCAAAGCGAACTGGGCTTGACGAAATCGGGTCGGGTACAGGTGGAATTGAAGAGACCCGAAGAGAACGCAGCTCCTCCAAAATTTGAGCTTGAAATTCAGCATGTTTAGCTTGAATCTCCACGTTTTGGGTTCGTAAGAACTCCTGAGCTTGGCGAACTTCAGCCACAGAATCACACACAAACTGAAAATGGGTTTCGGCGAGACATCGTTGGGCTAAATAATCCATCTCTGCGGTCGTTAACTCACGCGTTTGGGCATGAGCACCACCGCCTTTCGGCTTAGGTCCCATGAGCTCGAAAGCTCTGATACCAGATAATGAGATCCTACTCTAGAAAACAGAGAAAAAGATAAAGAAAGCAATAAGCTGAATGATAATTAATAATTCTTCGATATCCCAGAAAGGTTGGCCAAGCCAATACATATAGATGCTAAAGTCTCAAAATGAACTGGACACCTGTCTATTCCACAACGGATCCAATGCACCCATGATCCTATGCTTGACAACTACAGTGACACCTCACACCCATATTCTTACCTAGACACAGTAATAAAAGCCTAGATAATAATTCAGTGATAAAGTAACTAAGGATGAGATGGGGATCTCATCACCCTTGTTCCACTATTTCATCCCTTCCGAATACCAATACCAACAAGCACACATCAGTCGAAACCCAGAACTCCTATTCAATGGGCCTAAGAATACCTCTATTTAACACATCTATGAGATTATATTACCTAGAAAAAAAAACACATGTATGAGATTATTAACATAAATATCCAAGGATCAACAATAAGAGTAAACAAAAACATGAATAGATTAAAAAGAGCAATTTGAGAATGAGTGCTATTTTATTTAAAAGGTCTCAGATCGGAAACAGAGCATTAGGCAAGCCCACAACGATGGCCACAAGGCCCCAGTACGATAATAAAAAAACCTAGAGAGACTGACAACGACCCATTTACGAAACCGAAATTAAAATTCAGAGAAATTTAAACATAGACAGAAGGAAAGGACCCCTCATAACAGCGATCGCCGATCCAAACCGAAAACGACACGCCTTCTAAGAGAGTTCTTCCCTTTATTCTCATAATACTGGGTATTCTTCTGATCAATAGTCGCTCTTGCCCCAGAGGAACTTCTGGTGGGCGATTAGAGCCTTGACCACATCTTTGCCATAGAAACGAGAGATCATTACGTTGGATTTGGGATCGTACACCGGCAGCTTGCCTTGATAGCTCGAGAGAATCTTGGACTTCATGATTGGTTGATAGGTTGTTCAGCAAATTTTCTAGATCTGAGTCTCTGTGAGGTGTGAGGTGAGGTGAGAGGCGATCAGGGCTTCTAGGGTTGGGGACGGGTACACTATTTATAGATTGGAAGCATTTCCTTTTCGTATTGGGCCTATCCATATTAATCCTCTTTCCTTTCCGTATTGGGCCTGTCCATATTACTCCTCTTTTCTAAATAGACAATCAATATTATTAACAAAATAAACGCATTAAAAGAAAATGTATTTTCTAATTATTACACTTCTAACTTCCCCAAAATTACCACAATTATACCGGGATTACACAAAAAAAAAATTAAAATAATAAAAAGCCACGACATTTCTTTTGAAGGAAAGAAGTGTAAAGAGAATGCACCCCCTCTAGGCTCTAGCCTCCACCTGCAAGCAAAACAAATGCATTAATTTTAAAAATACATACTTTAAACCCCCAAAATATGCATTCAATTACTACGATCCACCATGTCATGCATTTGATTCTCATCAAATATTAATGTAAATGAAAAAAGATTACAGGAAAAGGATCATGTCCATCAAAGGAAGAAAATTAGAAAATATGCAAGACTAAGCTACCCCATACAACCAAATAGCTGATCTATTCATAAGAATCAAACTCGAGGGAATATCCATGAAATGTTTAGGCATGGAGGCCTAAAGTGAAGCAAACAATCAGTGTGTGAACTAAAATGCAGCTGCCTCTTCTCAATTTACTATTCAATCCCATCATTTCTTCCCTATTTGTCATGGCACCTACAATATAGTACAGAAATCCTATGAAACATAGGAGGAACAGCCTAGAGTTTAGGGTACGCAAAAGGTCATACTTGTTTCTTAACAGATAAAAATTAAATAGAGGGTGTCATACATTATTGTACTTTATCAACATAAATAATCTTAACATACTAGAGCAATACCTGGTATCGTGGGAAATCTAAGAAGCTTCGTTGCTTAACATTCCAAAAGCACTCTCACTGGTGAAATCAGCTCTCATGAGAAATCCTCAACAATTTAAAACTACTCACTTTCCTTGCATACTTTAGGAACTTGATGCCATCCTATATTAATCTTTGGAGCCTATCAAATAATTTGATCTCAGTAGAGTAGTAACTTTAACCCGCTACAAACCTACAATCCACAAATTACAAAGGAGACTATAAAAACAGAAGACAATACAAATGCACTACACATTGTATTCATATAAGTATGCCATCAGAGACCTGATCAAAGTTAAATAGGCTAATTACTAATACCCCACAGGTCTGGCATGAAGAACTTTAAAAATTAAACCCACAACAACTCTAGAATCCACAAAGTCCATAGGAATGCTGCAGAGTTACGATAGGAAAGAAGCGACTGGTAAACCTAGTCATTTCCTTGCATTTTGGGAGCTATTTTGCATATTTCACCCTGTGTTTCCAATTTACTACATGACTCGCAGTCAACAGTCAGTTAACTTATTCCTGTATCGGAGCTATAATACATCCAAAACAGAGGAGATTATCTGATATACTTATTCCCAAAACTCACTCTTTTTTGAGGTACACTCTTAAGACACTTGAAATGAGACATCAGATGCACGCATGCTGCATCAAATACACTATATCAAGTATAAAGTACACCTACTTGATCCAAACGGTAAAGTCAAAGCACTCATCTGTTAGCAACTAGGCAACAAAAATAACCTTAATCTATTACCTAAATATGTAGTGAAGGATTCATCTAATCTTGTTGGTTGCATGGGGGGAGAAAGAGTACTATGACTTGATCCATATAATTTTTTGTGCAGAAGCTAAGCTCGCTAAATTTACAAGGATACAGTGGAACTTACCATAGAAATCTATGATGCATCACGACAAAGAACTTGCACATGTTGAACCAGAAAAAATATACACAATTTTTTTTATATATAACAGAATTTTATAAAAACAGAAAAGAACAGAACTAGCCTAGAAACAGTTAGGCTGCTAACACCCAGAGAATGAGTACCACAAGAGAAATAACTAGGCCATTACATCGCAACTGCACCCCGATTCAACAAAATTAAAGAAGATAAGAGCACACATGGGAACAGCATTAGTCTTGTTAAAGGAAGTACAGCATCATCAGTAATAACAGTTTCTTTCTCAAAATAGGGAGAAAAAAAACTTTAACAAAATTACTGTTGCCTTCACTCCACAACAAGACAAATGGAAGACTTAGTGTTTTATGAAGGGGGTGATATAGCAGTACGGTTCATGAAAGGGTGCACTGTTATTTAGATATACAGTGCAAAATGCTCATCAACCCGATTCTGGATTCTGATAGGAAACACAAGTTTCATTCCTTCAATTTGTTTGACATAGTATGTAAGATATATTCCATTGGTAGATTGTAACTCAGTACCTTAACAAGCTCAGTCTCCATGGCCTTTCCTTCCTCTTCAAGCATGGCACTACTGACTTTGACCTTTCCATAAACAAATTTTGTAGTGGCCAAGCTTTTGATAACAGGTCTTGGGTTGAAACGCTACCAAACTCAATTGGCCTTCAATGTATCTACATAAAGGAAGCATCCCCCATTTTATTACTAATTAGACGATACTTACAGAACTAACCTGAGTCTATATTCAATTAATAACCAAATCCCCATTTTGGACTTATGATGACGACCCACTTAACTGTTCCAAGCCTCTGATTCAACAATTTGTTCTTATAAAAATCAAGGTTGCCTTTCCAGCTTATAAATCGTAAATATATTGACCGCTACTAAAATAAATTGACTGGATTAGTACGATCAGTTTCTGGGCTGAAAAGATGAGGGTACTTCGAACATCATTTAAAGTATCCTTTGCGAACCAAAACTGCTTCGAGGTACCGCTACAAAGCATGAAACTCAAGCATTGGATTCATACAACTTAACAGGGTGTCAAGAATTTTGGAACAATAAAAGTAACTAAGTAAAGCTAAACATATCTGCACACCTGCCAAACTCCAAAATGGATGTGAAAGTCAACTAGAAAAACTTTGTTGGCACTCACTTCTTTCAATACTTTTCAACAGTATTTGGCCAAAGTCCATTCATAACACCATAGAAAGAAATGTCTCTACGAGCTCAGGCTCATCAAGTTGCAAGCAATTTTTATAAGATCTCCGATATAATGTTTATAGTGGAGAAATTTTGCCATGCATTCTACAGCTTGAATTCTCCACATGTTCTTGATTGACAAGTTGCCACAATGTTTCAGAAATATGTCCAAACGAAAATTGTTTATTAAAAATGGTGGAATTTAGTTACGTAACAGAGAATTACTCAATGCCACCATTTCAAGGTAGCATAAATGTAATTAAATTGAAACAACCAAGCTAAATTAATAAACAAAAATTTCAGTACTTTCCTACAAAATGAACTATCACACATGCATGTTATACCAACAAAGGATAATCATAAAAATTGCAGACTTAACAGACAAGACAAAAGAAGGCACAAAGAATCACACAACAAAATGACACCAGAAAAATACCTTATAAACTTGATGGTACCATATTCTTTGCTTGGAATAGCATCTTGGCCAGATCTTCAGAAAGCAACCATGATCCTAGCAAAATGCAAATCAATAACATAGGTTAGAACAGAGACCATGATGCCAGCCTCATAAAAGCATAAACCAAACTTTTAAGCATTTGTTAAGAGGACAAAAATGCAATAAAAGATCATTTTCAAAGTTGTTGCAGAAGCAACTGATTAGATGGAAAGAAAACAAAAAATCAGAAAATAAAGAAGAAAATGAAGACCATTTTCATAGACCCGCAACTTAAATAATAAGTCAGAACATGCCGACGTGCAAAACGTCAATTATATGCTAAAAAGAGATCAAGCCCTATCTTAAAACAGAACAGAAAGCACAACTCCACAGTATTGCAAAACTGGGAAGTGAGAGAATAATTGTTTTCTTATCAAATAAGAGTGCCATACCACCATCTATAGAAGTACCAGAGGCTTTGGCGGAGATGTATGAACCAGTAAATGCTGGTGCAGCCAGAACACAACTTAAGCAGAAACCTTGTATGTTAATTTCAGTTGGTCAGAAACCATTACATGGGTCCACAAGTCCCACAGGAGTGAAATCACACCAGGTGCCAAAACCCAGATGCGACCCACAGTGAAAATCTCATGTTCAAGCTCCCCTGTACGATTGCAATACACGGTGCAGTCACGATTCCAATCAGGATGCATTGTTGAAATAAAACTGATCTATGTAAAAATCTTCCTTGCAGCGGAAGAACGAAAACATGAAGCAACCAAAACCTGGCTTACCCTCCTTGCTAACTTGTGCTACCAAGTCTAATCTTTTTTTCTTTTCCCCCTTCTTGGCACATCATGAATCGGGAATAAACTTCCGAAGAACATGATTAAATCTTCCACCAGTGCATACAGCAGTAGAATCCTTTTGATTAAGGGGCCTGCAACTAATAGTTTCAGCACATTTCCGAAGTACGACATGAGCAGATGAAGCATACATCACTAAAGTCCTTGTCAGAAGCTTCAGAATAAAAAGACCTTGCTGTTTCCACTGTCAGAAATCAAACTGGATTCTTTCAATCGATCAACAATGAATGATATTATATGATGATAAACTTACATTGAACATATCATCACCAAGAAGGTCTCGCACTGGAAAAGCTAGATGTTCCGTCATACGTAGAAGCTTTGTGCATGTAGATAACAACTCCTAAACAGGACAAAGTATAACTGCACATATTCTTGTGCATTCCATTGTACCAGCTTCGTTAGTGTTGGACTTTGGATCACAAAAAGACATGGCAAGTGCACGAGCAAGTTATCTTCTTCACTAGAAATTACTGAGTGCCTTTCATAATCAGAACCAACTGAATTCCAGCTCTCCCAATTCATAATGAAGAGCAGGTGATCAGCCTACACAATCTCGTAGTATCTCCATATCATTTAGCAAGCTCATCATGACAGAAGACCCAAACTGCAACCAAATCACATATATTAGTTATTATACACAACCCAAAAGGAAAATTGCCAAGAAATATAAACAAACTATGTTTAGGAATAGTCTCAGACTCAAAGGCAACTGATATCATCATCCACAGAAGCACATGCATTCCAATGTGAAACTGATTATGGATCATCAAGCCCAGGTTCAATGTTCATTTTCTCAAGCATAGACAAATCAATTTTATTATCAGTGTAACATTAAGGAATATACAACTCCGATAACCCACCTCATGTGAAACCATATAAACTTAACAGAAATGTTTAAAGATTCAAAATTTAAACAATGCCAACATGTATTGAACCAGAATCCAGCCCAGCATGTACTATAATGAACTTAAAATTTATAAATCTCAGGTTCCATGATGTAGATAGCCCCTTTTTCTTCATTCTACTTTCAGGACTCCAGCCTCTTCCTATAGATAAAGCCTACACCAATACAGTCTAACAAAGAGTGGTGCTTCCTCAGTGCAACCTCAAGAAACCAAATAAACCATCTAATACCAACATCAGCATTACAAACCTAAACAACTATGACAAATAAATACCAGCAAGAAAGCAATGAAAAAGTATATTTGCAACCAAGCTCACCCATGAGAGATGGATCACATGCAGAAGGTAAAATCTTCATTCTTGGGGACAGATTTAAACTATGTTATCATGATTCATGACAAGGGGAGAAGAAAAAAATCTGCAAACTAAACACCCTATTATACAATCAATTGTCCAAACTCAAGAGAAAATAAATTGCAAAGCCTAGATCGCAAAAAGGAAAAAGATAAGACGTATAACCTGTAAGTAGAGGTCAGATTACTTTTAATCTCCTTGTCCCTTGTTGATGAAAAGCCCACACCCATGCCAAGACATATAACCTGTAAGTAGAGGTCAGATTCTTTTGGATGTCCTTGTACTTTATCGATGAAAATCCCACACCCACGCCAATTAGAGACCCACAAAGAGACTGTTAGGGTTTGTTGGAGTTGTTTAAATTGATCGAGGTGTTAGAGATGAGGGTTTCGGCAAGGGTGTGAGACATAAGAGGCAGAGAGATCAAAGAGCAATAGAAGCTGGTCACAAGTCACCAAACTGAAAAACCACGTCTGAGATCTAGATAATGTCATGGTTTTTGTTTACTTTGTCCAAGAGAGGTCCTTTTTTTTTTGTGGAGAATATCGAAGAAAAAGGTCATGGTCTACCACCGCTAGAGTGGCTATTGACTAAAAATTAAAAAAAAATTAAAAAAATTTAAAAAAATTTAAAAAATAAAAATAAAAATATCTCCCGATGCAGTTTGTCACTGATCATCAGCATCATGGGATGAATATAACACTGACAATTGGAACAGGGAGACCCTAAAGTAGAAACGAACTTAAAGGCTAACAGTGGCTAACAGGGAGACCCTAAAGTAGAAAAGAACTTACAGGCTAACAGTGGCTACCTATCTGTGGTCTTTGGCCCTTTTACTAGTAGTGCACCCACCATCATCGACTCTCTCTCTTTGTCAAATCAGGTCTGATCAAGTGTTGTTCTCTGTCCTGTGTATCATCTTTCTGTCTGTGAAAGACCTGAGAAAAAGAAAATTAAGCAAATAAGCATCATTTTAATAAAAATTTAAAAGATGACCCATAAAAATATTGAAAGACCAAAGAAACTAGAGAACGGCTCTCCATCTTGAAAAAATAGCGAAAGAATAACCATCCTAAATTCTGAAGAAACTTAAATAATCTATTTGAGTTCCACTCATGCAATACCTTTACAACATGAATTCAAAGTATTATTTTGCATTCTATTCCAATCTGCAACTATCATTCCAGTCAATACTTACCGCTTTTTCAAAAAAATCTTCATTAACCAACAATAGCGCAAATAAATATCTTTTTAAAATCCCTTATGGATATGTAAACAAAACAAATAATTTGACCCAACTTTGCAAAATCAGAGAGAAGCTAGAAAGTATTTCACTAATAATTTGCGAAACTCTTAATACAATCCAAACTGAGAGATCTTTATTTACTAATAATATTCAAATTTAGACACGAGCATATACAAAAAAAATCTGTTAATGATATCTCAACAAAGATAAGCACAAAAGACTTGTGTTTGTACAAAATATCTGTTAGATATCTCAATAAACATGAGCAAAAAACAAAAAAACATGAGTTTGTCCATAAGATCTACAAAGAATTTAGCTGTGTAGAAAAGGTCTATTAATGATATCTCAAAAAACATGAGTACAAAATAGATACTGATCTTTAGAATAATCATCATTCACCGGATCTATATAACTTAGAAACTAATAAAGTGACTCTAAACCATCAAAAAATATCTGCTCTCACTGCACTCTATAACCATGAGTTTGTACAAAAGATACACTAACGATACCTCAAAAGACATGAGTTTGTATAAAAGATGTACAAAGGATTTTGAAAAGAGTTTGCACAAAAGATCGATTAATGATATCTCAACAAACATAACCAGAAAATAGATATCATTAAACAATAATGATTTCTCACCAACTCTGTGTAACTTAAATACTTATAAAATATACTTTCTGATTACTGACGGGGCTCTGTAAAGCATATTTACTTCTTCACATCGTTTCATAATCATAAAATAAACTGATCAAAATAATATAAAAGAAAAACTAAGGTGGTGTTTGGTAACGTTTTCATGCCCATATTTTCATTCTAGAGAATGAAAATATAACGACCATGTGTTCGGTAGCCTATTTCGCAAAACGTGGAGAATAAAATCGAAAATATTATCAACCTCTTAACGATATCTCAAGAGGGATAAGCACAAAAGACTTGAGTTCTTACAAAATATCTGTTAGATATCTCAATAAAAAACAGCAAAATATAAAAACAAAGAATTTAGCACGAGTATGTAAGAAGATCAACAAAGAATTTAGCACCAGTTTGTAGAAAAGGTCTATCAATGATATCTCAACAAACATGAATAGAAAATAGATCCTGATCATTAGAATAATTATTTTTCACCGGATCTATATAACTTAGAAACTAATAAAATATACTAAACCAAGGGACTCTAAACCAACAAAAAATATCTGCTCTTTCACATCACTCTATAACCATGAGTTTGTACAAAAGATACACTAATGATACCTCAACAGACATGAGCACAAAACACATAAGTTTGTACAAAATATGTACAAAGGATTTTGACATGAGTTTGCACAAAAGATCTATTAATGATATCTCAACAAACATAACCAGAAAATAGATATCATTAAACAATAATGATTTCTCACCAACTCTGTGTAACTTAAATACTTATAAAATATACTTTCTGATTACTGACGGGACTCTACAAAGCATATTTACTTCTTCACATCATTTCATAATCATAAAATAAACTGATCAAAATAATATAAAAGAAAAACTAAGGTGGTGTTCGGTAACGTTTTCATGCTCATATTTTCATTCTCGATGACCATGTGTTGGGTAGCCTATTTCTCAAAACGTGGAGAATAAAATCGAAAATATTATCAACCTGTTAATGATATCTCAACAGAGATAAGCACAAAAGACTTTGAGTTTTTACAAAATATCTGTTAGATATCTCAATAAACATGAGCAGAAGAAAAATACACGAGTATGTAAGAAGATCTACAAAGAATTTAGCATGAGTTTGTAGAAAAGGTCTATTAATAATATCTCAACAAACAGGAGTAGAAAATAGATCCTGATAATTAGAATAATTATTTTTCACCGGATATATATAACTTAGAAACTAATAAAATATACTAAACCAAGGGACTCTAAACCATCAAAAAATATCTGCTCTTTCACATCACTCTATAACCATGAGTTTGTACAAAAGATACACTAATGATACCTCAACAGACATGAGCACAAAAGACATAAGTTTGTACAAAAGATGTACAAAGGATTTTGACATGAGTTTGCACAAAAGATCTATTAATGATATCTCAACAAACATAACCAGAAAATAGATATCATTAAACAATAATGATTTCTCACCAACTCTGTGTAACTTAAATACTTATAAAATATACTTTCTGATTACTGACGGGGCTCTACAAAGAAAAACTAAGGTGGTGTTCGGTAACGTTTTCATGCCCATATTTTCATTCTCTAGAATGAAAATATGATGACCATGTGTTCGGTAGCCTATTTCTCAAAACGTGGAGAATAAAATTGAAAATATTATCAACCTGTTAATGATATCTCAACAGAGATAAGCACAAAAGACTTTGAGTTTTTACAAAATATCTGTTAGATATCTCAATAAACAAGAGCAGAAGAAAAATACACGAGCATGTAAGAAGATCTACAAAGAATTTAGCATGAGTTTGTAGAAAAGGTCTATTAATGATATCTCAACAAACATGAGTAGAAAATAGATCCTGATCATTAGAATAATTATTTTTCACCAGATCTATATAACTTAGAAACTAATAAAATATACTAAACCAAGGGACTCTAAACCAACAAAAAATATCTGCTCTTTCACATCACTCTATAACCATGAGTTTGTACAAAAGATACACTAATGATATCTCAACAGACATGAGCACAAAAGACATAAGTTTGTATAAAAGATGTACAAAGGATTTTGACATGAGTTTGCACAAAAGATCTATTAATGATATCTCAACAAACATAACCAGAAAATAGATATCATTAAACAATAATGATTTCTCACCAACTCTGTGTAACTTAAATACTTATAAAATATACTTTCTGATTACTGACGGGGCTCTACAAAGCATATTTACTTCTTCACATAATTTCATAATCATAAAATAAACTGATCAAAATAATATAAAAGAAAAACTAAAGTGGTGTTCGGTAACGTTTTCATGCCCATATTTTCATTCTAGAGAATGAAAATATGATGACCATGTGTTCGGTAGCCTATTTCTCAAAACGTGGAGAATAAAATCGAAAATATTATCAACCTGTTAATGATATCTCAACAGAGATAAGTACAAAAGACTTTGAGTTTTTACAAAATATCTGTTAGATATCTCAATAAACATGAGCAGAAGAAAAATACACGAGTATGTAAGAAGATCTACAAATAATTTAGCAAGAGTTTGTAGAAAAGGTCTATTAATGATATCTCAACAAACATGAGTAGAAAATACATCCTGATAATTAGAATAATTATTTTTCACCGGATATATATAACTTAGAAACTAATAAAATAAACTAAACCAAGGGACTCTAAACCAACAAAAAATATCTGCTCTTTCACATCACTCTATAACCATGAGTCTGTACAAAAGATACACTAATGATACCTCAACAGACATGAGCACAAAACACATAAGTTTGTACAAAAGATGTACAAAGGATTTTGACATGAGTTTGCACAAAAGATCTATTAATGATATCTCAACAAACATAACCAGAAAATAGATATCATTAAACAATAATGATTTCTCACCAACTCTGTGTAACTTAAATACTTATAAAATATACTTTCTGATTACTGACGGGGCTCTACAAAGCATATTTACTTCTTCACATCATTTCATAATCATAAAATAAACTGACCAAAATAATATAAAAGAAAAATTAAGGTGGTGTTCGGTAACGTTTCATGCCTATAGAATGAAAATATGATGACCATGCGTTCGGTGACCTATTTCTCAAAACGTGGAGAATAAAATTGAAAATATTTTCAACTTTTACTTGTGGAAATTGAAAACAACAATTTAGGTGGCGTTCGGTAAAGTTTTCAAGTCATCTTTTTCATTTTATAAAATGAAAATAACTTGAAAATGCGTTCGTTGGTCTGTTTTCAAAAATGCAGAAAATAATTTTTGAAAATAATTTTTTATTTTACTTGTAAAATAGGAAAACGATAAATAGACGTTTTCACCTTTTCATTCTCATATTTTAGAAAACACGGAGATATATTTTCCAAAACAAAGAAAAAAAAGAATGTGTTCTCTTCTTCCATATTCTCACGTCGCTCTCTTCTTCTCAGGTCTCTCTCTCATCTCTAGTCACTATCTTCTCTCATTTTTGAAAATTGTTTTTGGAATAAGCTACCGGACACATTTTCGGATCTCAAAAATCCAATCTTGTTTTCCCTTTTTTATTTTCAAAATTGGTTTTTGAAAAATCATTTTAAAAAACGTTACCGGACAAGCCCTTAACGTTTTCACTTTTCTTCTCCCAATTTAGAAAATACAGAGAGCATTTTTTCGCACCAAACTATTAAACACATTTTCAAATTTGAAAAATACAAAGGATTTTGGACATGTATCTGCACAAAAAACTACAAAGGATTTAGACATGAGTTTGCAGAAAAGATCTATGAATGATATCTCAACCATAAGCACAAAATGGATCGAGATCGTTACAATGATATCTCAACCATAAGCACAAAATGGATCGAGATAGTTCCAATAATAATCGCATGTTCGGTAACGTTTTTAAAAATGATTTTCAAACTGATTTTTGATAATAAAAACTAGAAAAAGAGATTGTATTCTTCAAATTTGAAAATGTATTCGATAGTAAACTGATCCAAAAGAGCACGAACTATTGTTAGATAAATACAAATAGATTGGAACATTACGTCTGCTACTCGAAAATAAGGGTTGCGTATAGCTACGTTTAAGCGGCCCTGCTTTATTGATTCATCTATAGCAGCTGCAACGCACGGCCCAGTTTGCAAAGTCATCACAGATATAATTGAATCTTTGTAAACACAATTTCACGAATCTGTACAAACCTCTACTTCTGTTTTGATACAAAGAGCTCCGCGTCTTCCATACAAATTCCACCCAAACTGGACGATCCTTACCCGCCTCTCTCTCCGTCAAATCAATTTATTCTCCGTCCTCCGTCTGAGCCCTTCAACTCTGTGTACAAAATACCTGAGAAATTAAAATTCAAAGTAATCAGCATCTTATCTTATCATATTAGTATCAAGATGAACCGTATTAAAAGACGAACTAGAAAACAAAGGCCGAGCTTGGCACGCACGATTAGATTGGATAACGAAATATGAGTGCAATAGATTGGATTGGAAATTGATTGGCCTGATCTGATCTGAGTGCTCGGCAGAAGATTCATAAGGCTTCCGGAATCCATAGTTGATCTCTCCAAACTCTCTATCATCTTGATGCAGAACGGATGGCCGATAAGATAAACCCACAGCGTCACATCAGATCTGGTAATTGATTCCGGTCCGCCGCTAAGTACGGACTACAATTCACAATTCAGACATCATCTACGCTATTAGGATTGCGTATTTGATTCAGGGTTTGATGATTTTTGAGTTATGAAAGAGGGGGAGGATTGCGTATTTGATTCAGGGTTTGATGAGATTTCACGGCATCAGTACACTTTTTAGGTTTTTAGGTTAAGAAGGGGCTTGTATTGGTTGGTGGTGTTTTTCACGCGCCTGCCAGGCTGAAAAAAGTAAAATAGTTGTGCCGTGAGTCACTCAGCCATCTGTCATTATCAAGTAATTCGTGAGCAACTTTTAATTTATACATTAAAAAAATAATATATTTTTAATAGCAAATTAATATTTGTGATCCTAATATTAACGCCCTTTATATGAGGTTCTTGTTTGTTTCAATCGCGACGTGTTTAGCTCCACTACTGGCTCATCCCATCTGATCTAATCAAATGATGGACAAGTTTTTATAAAACGAAACCGCTCATTTTATTTCTGTTACCCTCTCAACACGATGTGTTTTTATTTTTTATTTAAAAAAAAAATCATCAATAGTCACTTTATTATAATCCGTTTGACATTTTTTTATTAATCCAATGTGGTCAACCATTTATTGAAAACCAAAACTTAAGCATTACAAAGTTCAGCTGCAAAAAAAATGTTCAGCTGCAACTGCAGCTAGAAGAAACAAAGGTGCAGAAAAGAAAAACTGATCCTAACTAATAGAACAAGCATGACTGGCCAACTGATGGGCCACTGTATTACCACTTCTCCCTGTATATTTCACCCTTAGCAAGGACTAAGACTCCAAAAGCATCGCCACATTATCATAGATGCTGGTCCAAAATCATGTTCCATTGTAAACTTCACTGCATATTTGCATGCCAAGATCTCCGCATGCTTTCAGATAACACAAACCCATCAATGGGCAAGCACCTCCTGCCAACATCACCCCTTGATCATTTCGAATCACAAACCCCACTCCTCCCTAACGAGTTAAGTGATTATATGAACCATCAACAGGAGGAGCAACCAAACTGCCATCCTTCTGCTCTTAGGCACAAAGTGTTTCGTATTATGAAAACAAAGCTCCCGGAATCTTGAACCAAGCCCCATACACACATCACCGGCCTCACACTTCTTTAATTTGATTCCAAAACGCTGTCATTTCTTTCCTTCCAAACTCCCAATAGAGAAAACAAGAGCTCTCCAAATTCAGATAAAGAAAGTTCCTAAGCACAATATTCCAGCCAACCCAACACATCGACATGCACATTATAAGGACTATATCATACCTGATCAAGTATGGCGTTTGATTAATTGAAGCACCAACTTGGTATACGAACAATCTCTACAAAAGTGTAAAGTACGTTGTTTCACCCAGTCTCCCACATAACACACACATATGATTATCGAGCTCTTTCGAAGCCAGGCTGCCTAAGGACGGCAGTATGTTTAAACACACTCTCCGTGCATGTATTTTTGCCTTGTTTAGAGTAGCAGTCTTCCAAAGTTTCTTCCGAAAAAACCCTTCCAACTGAAAGATGCAATGGAGTATAACTGGAAGAATGAACAAATGAGAATCGGTAAGTCGTTTTAATAGAAAACTTACCGTCCTGTGAGAGTCTCCAACAAAGCCGATCAGCCACATGACATTGACTCAACGGAATTGTAACGCCTCGATTTGCACCTCATCAAATCGAGCACATTGCAGTGCTGCGTATTCTTAAAACCTAAGCTAAGATGCTTAACTCAAGCCCTAAGAATCCGCAAGGCAAAATAAGGAATTTAAAACACTTCAATAAATTCATAACGAAAATTTGAGTGCGGAAGCATTTGTCTGAATGAGGTGAAGACCGTAAAATCGTTGAGAAACATTTAAAACAATTTCAAACTCTCCTAACTTAGCAGAGAGCCTCTAATGAATAATAGTTCAATTCAAAATGAAAAGTCCGATTATTTTACAAAAGAAGGACTTCAAGATCTAATCGAAAATAAACTCATCTAGTAAACTATGAGAGATTGAGGAAAATAAAGAAACCTGTCAAATGGAACAAACTCCATTAGTGATTGAAGTACAAGACAGCTAAGCCACAATCTGGCTATCCCGTCTTCGTACACAGTACTTGCATCCACAAATTGTTGTAGAGGTGAGCTTTCGTTCTTGCTGCTCAATAAGACTCTATCCCAGCTTGGTGTAAAAACAATTTAAAGTATGGGTGGCGGCAAAGAAAGTGAAAAACGATGCATATGAATGAACATGTTTGAAACCACAAACTGTTGTTCGTTTATAAAAATGTAGTAGGGCCTAGAAGAATAAAACAAACCTAATGATCGATCGCTATGCCAACTACAACCTTACCACGATTTATATCGTTTACATTTGCAATGTGTAGCGAGAGTGTCCACTTACGCCGTATCACCTAGAAGCAGTGCCATACCTCAAAGGATGTCAGACACTCTTCAGTCCATACAGCCCCTCCGGACGTTTAGGGGATAGAAGCCTAAGGAAGTCGCTATGCTCCTCTCACTCTCAGGTCATCAAACAATAAATCATAGAAAACCAAAAACAGATTCTCATGCATCAAATGTTTACTTTAATAACACATGCATAAAATCACTAACTAAGGCAAGTCCAGAGTCCCCTACCTGGAATATCATAGCTTTGCTTCCATGCATTTGCTCTTCTAGGCCAACACCACCATCTTTCACGTTCCGGGCACCTGGAGACATAACCCGACAATACTCGAGTATCAGCACTTCCAACCAATAACTCTTAATCTCTTATAAAATGTAACAAATTCCACTTGATCAAGATCAATTATCCTTGTATAAGTAATTGATCAGTAACAAGAAGATGTATTATTTTTCTCGTCGAGTGTGGTTCTCCAATTACTATGGACACCCAAATCTTACCTTAGTTATTCATTTCCACGATAATATAAAATAAGGTAATACACAAATCTGTTAAGATTTCGCCATAAATCTGTTAATAACAAATTCCACCCAAACTGGACAATCCTTACCCGCCTCTCTCTCCGTCAAATCAATTTATTCTCCGTCCTCCGTCTGATCCCTTCAACTCTCTGTACGAAATACCTGAGAAATTAAAATTCAAACTAATCAGCATCTTATCATAATAGTATCAAGATGAACCGTATTAAAAGAAGAACCAGAAAACAAAGGCCGAGCTTTGCACGCACGATTAGATTGGATAACGAAATATGAGTGCAATAGATTGGATTGGAAATTGATTGGCCTGCTCTGATCTGAGTGTTCGGCAGAAGATTCATAAGGCTTTCGGAATCCATAGTTGATCTCTCCAAACTCTCTATCATCTTGATGTAGAACGGATGGCCGATAAGATAATCCCACCGCGTCACATCAGATCTGGTAATTGATTCCGGTCCGCCGCTAAGTACGCTTCTCCAAACTACAGTTCACAATTCAGACGTCTACGGCTTAGGCTTAGAGGGGGCCTCAGTATACTTCAGGTTTTTAGGTCAAGAAGGGGCTTTGTATTGGTGGGTGGTGTTTTACACGCGCGGACGCGCCTGCCAGGCTGGAAAAGTAAAATGGTTGTGTCGTGAATGAATGGTCAGTCAATGTATCTAGTAATTCGTGAGCAACTTTTAGGTGGTGTTTGTTACGCGGGATTGGACTGGATTGGACATTCTTATCTAGTCCAATCCCAGTTATCCCATGTTTGGCAGCAAGGGGACTCTTTTTAATGAGACTCCACAGTCCCAAAAACCACCCCGACACCGTCTACCACAAACCCACCAAAAATCATGGGATTGTGGAAGCCCCACTCACTCGATCTACTCTTCGTCTCTTCCCTTCCGTTTGTCGTTCTCTCATCATTCTCAACCTGCAATTCAACCTCAACCCACAAAAGTTGCCATTAAAACCAACAAATTTCAACGACCCAGCTCCCCTCATCGTCAACTTTAGCCAATTCAACAACCACAACAACCACAAATTGAAGAAAAAGCAATGAAACTTTCAAAATCTAACATTTAAGAAGTTGTGGGTTGCGATCAGTAAACCTGGTAGTGAAGGTGGTGGTGGGTTGGTGCTTCTGTGCTTCGATTTAGAGACTCGTGAGGTTTCTGAGAGAAAAAAGCCAGCAGACTTGCTTTGGTTCTCTTGCTGGGTTTGTTTTTCTCTTGCTGTTTCTCGGAAACCAATCAACCCCAGACGAATAAGAAGTCGGCCCACTTGGACAGCTTTGGTTCTTCTGCCCTTTTCCCTCTTCACAGATTGTGGAGCTTTGCTGGTGTTGAAGGTTTTGCAGGTTCTATATTTAATCCTGCTGGCACCAAACATTGGTCAAGGGATTCTATAGCATAGCCTGGCTTGAAGAGTGGAGGACTCTAAAAGAAATTAAGCCGGGGTAACACAATCCCCCCTAACAAACGCGGCCTTAATTTATACATTAAAATGGTGTTATTCACACATCCATTTTCTCTATTCACACATCTTTTCTAATTTTCTATTACTTTAATTCAATTTTTTTTATAAGTTACTTTAATTCAATTTTTTTTTTCCTATAAATGAAGAAAAAATAATACATTTATTAAGTGGAATGACATGTATAATTAGACAAAGAGTATGCTTCTCAAGTAATCACCTTCACATAACTGAATCCAAATTGTAAAGTTTGTCCTCCTACTTTGCAAAGTACGAAACTCAATGCTTGTTTGTTTATGACTCTTAATCCATGTGCATCATTCTCAAATAAAAAAATATAAAAAAAATGAAATCAGCTTTTTATCCACTTCAGCCACAAGCTTCCACACTACAGCTAATGATGTACACAAAATTTGGAGATGCTCTACATAATATTGAATGCAATGAGTTGCAATCTTTATGTGGGGACAAAATTATGTTCTACTAGCATAATATAGTAGAACAAATCATGTTTATAATCATAAGGGGCTATCATTATTAGGCTATTGTAAAGTTCCATAGTTGCTCAATGGATTCAAATACACCAAATAATTTCAGTTAGAATCTTACCAGGAATAATGGATTCAAAGGGGCTTGAATGATCACTGAACTTATTTTTTTTTCTCATGTCTCCATTGCAAATCAAATGTAAAATTTTCTCAAAAGATGGGTCTAAAGTTTATTATTCTACAATGACTAAACTTCAAAGCATCATATTAGAGAGATAGAGTGACTTTGTTAGAAAAAATTTTGATGAAAAAGAAAAGAGGGAATTGAAAAGAGTTTTGAAGTCCTCTGTGTCTGCTGGAAACTAAGGGTTTTGGATTTGAGGATTATTGACTTGCTAAATAGAAAAAAAGAAAAAGAAACATAATTATAAGGAAGGGTAGTTAGGATTTAGGAAGTATTCTTAATTGAATGAAGTTATTTTCCGATCAAAAAAAAAAAAAAGGGTAGTTAGGGTAATTTTTAAAGAAAATTGAATTAAAGTAATAGAAAAATAGATGAGGTGTGTGAATAGAGGAAAAAAGTGTGTAAATAGCACCATCCTAAAAAAATAATATATTATTATTATTTGTGATCCTAATAGGGCATTATGAAGTTGTTGTTTCTTTCAATCGCGACGTGTTTCGCTCCACTACTGGCTCATCTCATCTGATCTAATCAAATGATGGATAAATTTTTATAAAACGAAACCACTTTAATTTTATTTCTACTAGACGAAGTGGTGTTAGCTCAGTGGTTAGAGCACCCACTACCTATGTACGAAGTCATGGGTTCGAGTTACTATAGGGGCAGGAGTGAAACCCTTTGATCATCTTTTGATCAAATAAAAATAAAAATAAAAAATAAATTATTTCTACTACCCTCTCAACACGATGTGTTATTATTTTTTATTTAAAAAAAAAAATCATCAATGGTCACTTTATTATAGTCCGTTCGACACTTTTTTATTAATCCAATGTGGTCAAACCATTTGTTGAAAAACAAAACTTAAGCATTACAAAGTTCAGCTGCAACTGCAGCTAGAAGAAACGAAGGTGCAGAAAAGAAAAACTGATCCTAACTAATAGGACAAGCATGTCTGGCCAACTGATGGGCCACTGTATTACCACTTCTCCCTGTATATCTCACCCTTAGCAAGGATTGAGACTCCAAAAGCATCGCCACATCATCATAGATGCGTCCCAACACCGAAGTGTTGACTGGAGCTTGTACCAAGAGTTGCCTCTCACTACAACAAAAACAAGCATAGGGCACCATCGATTAAGGGTGTCAATTACCCATATTAGCCACCGAAAACATAAATAGCCACAATGCAGCCACCGAACTAATGTCAGTCCCCTTTGTTGGGGTTTCCTATAGCTCATAGAGCCCCATTCTTGCATCAGTGCTCTGTTTTCTACTTAAACGTCATGGCCCACTTAAAGTCTGCAACTCGTATAACTCACATTTCGTAGCACAACTCGAAACTGTAGAGTAGTTTTACTCTACCATCACCAGGGATAGGCGCAAGACAGTTCACCAATCGAATACGCAAAGAAAACCATAGGAGGTCGGCGTATAAGAGGCATAACACCAGATGAAAACCAACTAACTTTGTACCTTACACACTTGATGAATACCACAGCACCGAAGCGTACATGATGGGGAACCGCTGCAGTCGGGCCATCACTCGAGAGGTACTAGCCAACACCAAGCATATAAGGTAATAGAATAGAAACGAGTCTACAGAACCTAACAACCTAATGCTTTGATACCAAATTGACAGGACACGCCCCGGATTTCACCCTGAAATCTGAGGTGGCCCTGCGGGGCCCACCTTAGAGATAACTCTACCGAGAACTGGCCGAGTCACCCCTAAAGTGGACTACCCAAAACAGTAACCCACAATAGATTAGAGCTAAACGAAGAAGTGCGGAAGCTATTCGTCAACTATGCCTCGAACCATGTACGCCCGACCTCAACTAATAACGCCTGCAAACTGGACATTAGAAACCGAAAGGCTCAGGGCAAAGTAGACGAAAAACGTTAGCGTGAGTGGACAAAAATAAACAATTTAAAAGAAAAAGGATTTCATACTTTCCCACATTTATTCTCTTAAAAAAATCTGATGCAAGCACAATAAGAAAACACATTTAGCTTTAAATCCAAGGATTTCAAAACGATAAACTGACTAGCCTCACTGGTCACAACATTCGAAAAATATATCGTAAAACCGAAATCTCGTTTCTCAAGAAGATAAGACCAGCCCGCTGGCTACAGTGAAAATCAGACTAACCCTGCTAGTCAAGCAACGATAAGATATAGGGAAGAAGTATCCCCATACGAAAGAAGGGAGCCTCCCAGGCTCGGGTTGGAGTGTCCCACACTCTGGAGCATCCCATGCTCTGCTCTACTCACCCACGAACACATATTAAGCAGGGAGAAGTACTAATAAGCTAGCTACAATAAAATATAGCAACCCAAGTATGGTGGGTAAAAACCATTCAAATCCAGTAAATCTATAAGGCTTCCCCATTAGTCCCGCGAATAAAGAAAACACGGGTACAATTCCCAACCGTACACGGAAATTCTCGTAGAAAGTCACAAAAATCAACACGCTAAAAGAATAATTAAATCAATCGTTTCCTTGACAAAAATTCCATTTAAAATCCGAAAACAATTCATTCCCGAAATCACTTTATAATATTTCATAAATCTCAAAACTCAATCAAATCCGAAATCACTTTATAATCCGAAAACCAAAATCACTACCGATAATAATTCATCATATGCTCAAAATATAAAAGATGATAATTAAATAAACCATTACTTTAGAGAAATAAATGCATGCATCAATATTCAAAATCAAACGTCCACTCACAGTACTGGTTAGCGACTACGCAAACGAGTTCCTTCGTCAAGCGGTAGCTTGATATATAGTCTTGTACACAAGTACACTTCCATAAACGATAATTCGAATAAATAATTACTAACCTAAACGAAACCCAAAAATCCCTTTCTCTATTACTTCTCAAATTCAACCCAAATCACACCCATAACACCAATTCCTTGATTTACATATTCCACAATGAAAATGAGGGAAATCCCCGACGGCTGGACTTCCCACAATTCAATCACAAAACTCCGAACTTTGGAAAAATCACAAACAATTAATTCCAAACTCCTCCAAAATTCACCAAACTTCACATACAAGCTCTACAACATTTATAGGATTTAATAGGCTAAAAATCGAAGCCAAAAACCTGGCTTATGTGCTTCCAAGTGCCACCCACAGTGGCGGCACGTGGGGCCCAAGCACCACTGGCCACCACCACTGATGGCCACCAAATTTTGGCAGCAACAACTACTCAACACGCCCAACACTTTTCTCAACTACAACAAGTTCCAATTTTACCTTGAATAGCTCCAATTCGGCCAGTGAAAAATTTCCAGAAAATTCAAAACCCTAGAATTTGGGTTTTTGCTTGATTCTGCCTCCACACTGCAAATCGATGCATGAAACTTGAGAGGAATGACAAATGGCTCGAGACGCTTCTACTATGCTAGGTTTTGTTGCCGGAATCCAAAGAAACAGGCATTGACCCAAACTGCCGTCAAATTCTTCTGGGCTTCAAAACTGCATTTTCTGGTCGATTCACGGCGAGCCTCCACCACTAGCGAGTCCAGGAGGAAGAGACGAAGCTAGGGGTGGTCGCGGTTCATCCCCAAGTGACCGAAAACGGAGACTATCCAGAGATGCAGAGGAGAGAGAGAGAGAGAGAGAGAGAGAGAGAGAGAGAAAGAGAACCGGGGAAAAAGAGAGAGAGAGAACCGTGGAAAAAGAGAGAGAAAATCGCGCGGAGAGAGAGAGGGTGAGAACAATTAACCCCCCATAGTAACTTTTTCAAATTTATACTAATCTACCATGAACAGTAACTTTACATTTTCGTTTATAACTTTCGCATACGAGCTCCGATTTTTACGTATCATATATGCACGCGCTCGGTTTAACGTCCTCTACAACCATGAAGAACATTTTCTCAATTTTTGACCCAACAAAAAGTCAACTTTTAGGGCCACTAAAAGTATCGAAACAAAGTAAAAAGTGAAAGTAGTTGTCGTTTACCGTCCAAATGACTAGTAAACGGGTAAATTGAGATACGGGACGTTACAGAAGTAATTCTCTAAAAGTCTAAATGCAAATCTGTGTGAGGAGAGATTTGGTACTGTGTAGTCTGTGACTGTATCTGTAACTCTATAGTTGAATAATAGAAAGAAGATAAAGCCATAAAGGTTCAATTATTCAAATTAGGCCAAATGACATTGCAGAAGGAAGTCAAGGAACCATATATAGATGACATGATGAGAAGAGAGTGCAGAGTACGGAGTATTAAATTTTGGTATCTTGATAATTACTTAGTTAGATGAAGAGCTATACTATATAACTTTTTGGTTTCTTGTTTGTAGCACATTTCTTAAACCCAAATTTTCATTATTGACCTGATGTTGGTATAGCACACGTTTCACAAACTCTTTGGCAACAGTTGAAGAACAATTTAACATAAATGGAGAAATTGAGGATACGTTTGTGGATGAGGTAACTTCTTATTGATGACAACCTTAAAAAAGTTTGGGATTATAAATGACCAATTTTCAAATGGTTAATGCAGATTGTATGCTTTAGAGATGCAAAGGAATCATTTGGGTCAACCATAGCCAGAAAAACAAGAGAAACCAGAAAAACAGGTTTGTGGTATATGTATACATTAAAACACACACACACACACACACACATAATTTCTTTAATAGAAAATGTTGATCTACTATAGCAGTAACTCATTGTAGTAGCTTTACAGCTGATTAGTGGGCACAATGTGGGTATTCTGCACCAAACATGCAGAAAATTGCAATGCGTATTTTGGCACAAACTACTTCCTCTTCTCCGTGTGAGAGAAATTGGAGTACATTTGCTATTCATACCAAGCAAAGGAACCGTTTAGCGTATCAGAAGTTGGAAAAGCTTGTATACTGCTACTACAACATGAACCTGCGGTTGCGAGATAAACAGGCAAAGAATAATGTGGTCTATGAAAACAACTATATAGATCTACTTCATGTTGCAAGCGAGCCGCTTGATAATGGCATTGATCCACTTCATGATTGGATTATGCATGCACACCTCGATGATGAAGCTGGATGACCTCTTCCATAAGTTGTAGAAATTGCAACTAATGATAGAATAAACGTAGAGAGAGTCTTATTTGAAGAAGTTGTTAAAAACCCAGAAGATAATTCAGATAGTGATAATGCATGAGGTGGTACAGCAACTCCAGATAGTTCTGATGATGGTGGAGAGGGTGGAAGCGGAACAAGTGGTGGA
Source organism: Rosa lucieae (assembly GCA_024704745.1). Classification (NCBI taxonomy): domain Eukaryota; kingdom Viridiplantae; phylum Streptophyta; class Magnoliopsida; order Rosales; family Rosaceae; genus Rosa; species Rosa lucieae. The sequence goes on from JANPXK010001020.1 coordinate 140,541, forward strand.
GGTGAAAGATATGAATATGGACAATCTTCTGTGGATGGAGGATTCCAATTTACCTGTGAAGGTAATTTTGATCATACCACCCAAGATGAAGACCACAGAGTGAGAACAGCTGGTCATGGTGCTCAAGAGAAGACCCGATATGGGAGGAGGAGTACTAGAAGTGCAACTGATGATCAAAGTACCTCATCTGATGTTTCTTCAATTGCCTTAAGTTTTGACTCTATCAGTTTAGGCACAGAGCGTAGTGAGATCTCAAATGAATCTCATGAAGGCAACAATCAATTTGGTTATGATGCTTATGGATATAATCAATATGGAGAAGTATATGATCAGTCATCCAGTTGGGTTCATCCTTATTATCCCCTTATAGGGGAAACCGTCGGCAGCTCTAAAGAGATCTATAACTATCATGTTCATCACTACAATTCGCACTCTATGGGTCATATGTCTTGGTCTGATTATTGCATTTTCGTAGACCAGCGAGCCGCTTTTCAACCGCCTAGAGTCTCTTTTTGGATGTAGATGAAGTTGACATTCATATGTATTTATATATGTAGTTCTAAATTTCTAATAAATTGACTTTTTTCAAAAACGACATTTTGTTACCTTGTATCCCCGATATTTCAGATATCTCCCTTTTTCAAAGTACCAATACATATGAAGATACCGATATTTAAAACCTTGGGTAGACCAGTTGAGCCTATTGATTGTCTGATTTGACCTCTCTTCTTCCTCTAAAACTACGTTATTTTTTACACGTCCAAAGCACATTGCTTTCTTAAGAATCCCTAAACATGAAAAGTGAAAACGAGTAGGGAATATAAATGAAATGAGGAATTCATAATTTCTAAACATGAATTACCTCGTTTGACATTTTAAATGTGAAAATTATAAATTTCACCATTGAAACAATGGAAATTGCTGAAGTTGGTACGTGATATTTTTCTCCGAGCTGACATATTTGGTCCCTCATTGTTGAAGTTGTGATTTCTCTTTGATTTACTTTACTTGTTTCCTCGTCAATTGTGATAGTTTGAGTTTTCTAGAGCAGTAATGGTTGCTTGAATTTATTTTCCATAACGATAAACTAATTGAACCATTTAGCCTAGAACCTCACGAGTCTGAAACTTTAGTCAAAACCAATTGGATGAATTATTAGTCAGATACATCACACTACACTAGCTCTAAATCAAAATTAAATCATAACAAGGAAGAAGATAATGACACTGATAATTCATTATTGGGATACAACAGCTGGGAAATATATATATGAAGGAAAATGATTTGTGGCCTCAATGAGGCCTAAGATTTGTGGCCTCAATCTTAGGTGTCATGCCATGTCATCTACACAAATAACCTATTTGTCAAATCATGTCATGTCATTATTGAGAAAAAGACCATTTTATCCTTCAAAAATCTAATGACTCTAAATTATTTTGGCTTTCTTCTAAAAAAAAAAATGGCTTTCTTTCATTTTTTTTTTTTTTCATTACACTCATGCTTAAATTTAAACAAAATTTTTTTTTCTTCAATCAAGAGTGGAAAAAATTTCATGTAACTCAGTTAATAGATTTGCACGTACATTCGATTAATAGATTTGTATAACACATGTATATGAATTCAACCTTTGTTAGGTTCCTGCAAATTTTGAAAATATAAGGTGAAAAATACATATTCATATGATTGTATTTATTTTTTTGTTCATTGTTTTCTCTTTATATGTAGCTAGGGTTTAAACGTTGAACAATTCTTAGATTCACCCCTAGGGGTGAATGAGCATATTCACCTCTATTGTCGATTAACATATTTTTACTTAATAAATTTATAATCTAACGGTCTATATCTTAAATTATCCTGTAAAGATCATCTCTGTAAAAAATCAATCAAATCAGAAATCGTTTAATTATCTAATTGAATCAAAGAAATAGATGGTTCTAACAACACTTACTACTACTATGATTAACCATCCATGTATTTCATAGAAATGAATAACTAAAAGGTCTTTAATTTGATTGATTTTTTACAGAGCTAATCTTTATATTACGTTATACAACATGAATGGTTGGATTAGAAAATTATAAAGTTATTATGCGTTAATCGCAAGAGATGGTGAATTTGCTCATTCACCCAAGGGGTGAACCTAAAAATTGTTCTTAAACGTTAAATCTGAATTTATTATTTTTTGTTTGTCTTTCCCTTATATTTAGATTGCAGATATTAATTAATGGCTGCTAACGTGTAATTTTTTCGTACCTCTTAATTTAGACATAAGTATTTCTCAAATTCAATTAACTAATGCTATATTTTTGTGGATGAAATTAATCAATATTTGGAAAGAAAAGTTAACGTCTATTTCTTGACACATAATTCAATATATTAATGCCATTTGGGAAGAAAAATTAAAGGAAATAATTTAATTAAATGAAGAAAAATATTGATCAAAGAATCTGTAGACATATCTCTTAAATTAATAGCTGATATTTTTTTTGTCACCTAATTAAATTCATTAATGTAATTGATTCACCCCTTAATTAACATCTAAAAGGAAATGTAAAAGGGTAAAGTTGGTGTTGAAATAGTATGATGTGACAAGATATATTATATGGAACTGAAAATAAATTTTTATTTACTTATATGGCATGACACCTAGGATTTGAGACCACAAATCTTAGGCCTCATTGAGGCCCTAAAACATTGCCCATATATGAATTAACGAAGGTAGGAATAACCAGATAATTGCTTGGTTACGGTGGTTGACCACTGAATGAGCATTCTATGTTATGGATCGCCAATTTGTCATGACATTAAATGTAGGTCTTATATGATTCGCATCAACAATTTAACATTGGATTAATTTGATCAAATCACTAAAACATCGTATGTCACTCACGAAATTAAATCCTTGATGTGATTTTTAGTCTACATTTAGAATAAACTGAATTTAGTCCTACATTAAATTTGACTCCATTTTACGATAACAAGAAGTCAAAAATATTGATGTACAATTTGATAAAAAAAAAGATGGTAAGATGTTTATGCATAGTAAGAATGAGACTTGAAGTAGGTAAGAGACCATTGAACGCACCACTATTTGCAGGAACCAAAATGGAGTTAGAACTGTAATGTTGGGATCAAAAATGGAAAAATGAAATGATTTAGGAAAATAAAGGAAATTAAAGGAAATAAAATTCACTCATATTCATTGATAGCTCTTACATTAGAGACACATTGTTTTATGGGCTAAATACTGTTTAGTACCTGTGTTTTTGGTCCAAAATCAATTCAGTTTCTAAACTTTCAATTTCATCAAAAACACCCTCATACTATCATTTCTCATCCAATAGACCCCTCCGTCATGATTCCGTCAAATAGAGCTGTTAAGTAGCTGATGTGGCACGCCAACTTGGCACTGGTGCGGTCCACGTGGCCGACAAAAATTTCAAAATTCTAAAATAAAATTTCTGATTTTTTTTTTGATGACAAAATTAGGGAAATTTTGAAATAACAAATTCAGGGAATTTTTTTTTTTTAAATTTTACAGAGACTCAAAGCCAAAAACAAATAGATTCAACTAGATGATCATTCCCCCACGTGATGCCGCTGGTTCTTTTTTTTTTCTTCTTGAATTGAACAGCATATTTACATACTCCAAAAATTGAAATTCTTGGCAAGACCTGGTATGCTAACCAAGCTTATTGTGTTTTATAACCAACATTCTTGAATTACAGCATATTTACATTTTTTGAAAAATTGCTATTCTAACCAACATTGTGTTTTATATGTTGGTTACAAAAATAGTTGGTCTTAAGAAAAATATATTACATTTGTAATCTTAACCAAAAGTTTTACATTAGTTCTTCGGAGCTATCCACGGTTGGCTGTGACTGGTTCACTGCAAGTCATAACAGTAGTAAGTCATCACAAAATAAAAACTAACAGACAGAAAAGAAGAGTAAAAGAATGGTTACAGAACACAAGAAGATTTGCAATTTTTTTTCCTAGGTGAGAACAAAGGGACAATGTGATTTATAGCTACATATCTTGAGAAAGCATGAAGATTCCATGATAGCTAATGGCCTTGATCTAAGCAAGGGTCATTTCTTTCAGACTTTGATTTAGGCATGTTAGAGCTTAATAGTCTGCTACAATTGCAGATCAAATTTTCCAAGAAAGAAAGACATAACACTGAAAACAGAACCTAATATTTGGTATTGAACAGGAAATGATCATTGACTGGTGTGCATGCAAGATGTTGATTGTTATAGAAACTACAGGCCAGAGTTCTTTTTCTGTTAAGTCTACTAACACCTTAGTTGCTGGAGAGTGGAAAGTAGGTTCTTGTGATGAGGTGAAGTTCTGTTTTCGAAGACTAACGAACAACCCTTAAGAAGTTAAGATCAAGATGTCCAATCAATCGAACATTTCAAATTGCACAAATAAGGAAAAATTCAAAAATCATGCACCTTCATAAAAGGGTAATGGATCAAACATAAATGAATAATCCTAGCAAACATAAAATGAATAGTCCTAGACAGATAGATCTGAGAATCTCATATGCATGATCCCTAATTTATCAGAACTCTAATCAAAACATAAAACCTAGTTTCAAAGTTAGTATCTTTCTCTATCCAAACCAACAGATTAAACCTGAAGAATATTCATTCTCATCCTAAATTTTTAACACACCCTCTCTACCACAAATTTATTTTTTTCGGTTACAAGCGGGACCTAAAAGGCCCAAACAAAAACAAAGAAAAACCTAAGAGGAAATAGTTCTCCTAGTTCTAGTAACAGTACAAGATCATCAAGAAAGGCTTCAGTAGCATGGATAGGAGGATTCATAAAAGTGATAAGACCAGGCTCATGATCAACTCTGCATCTAGCCAAAGCATCAGCTGTCATGTTACACTCACGGAAGATGTGCATAAGCTGGACATTCTGCATAGTGGCCATAAAGGTGTTGCATCCAGCAAGCAAAGATCCGAGAGGATGCTTAGAAAGATTTGGTTGTTGCACTAACTGGACAAGAACAGCAAAGTCTGATTCAATTTCCAACTTGGTGATGTGCAGTCCTGAGGCTAACTTTAAACCATAAAAAAGTCCCCAGGCTTCAACCTCCAGAATCTCACCAACCCCTAAGTTGATTTGGAAGCCAATCAACCAATTTCCAGTGTGATCTTGATGACTCCACCAGCCCAAATCTTACCAGAAGCAGAACTTCGAGTGCCATCAACATTTAGCTTGTAAAAGTTTCCTGTAGGTTTCTTCCAGCAAAGTCGGATGAGGTTGTACATATTGGAACTGCTTGTCTTGTAAATGGCATTTTCCCACTCCACAACATAATCCCATATAAGTTTATCAGGGCATGTAGGCATAGCAAAAGACACGTCAAAGACTTGCTTATTCCTCCACTTCCAGATGAACCAACAAATAAAAACAAAAATATTGCACCACTTGATATTATTCCTGACAATGGTATGACAATGCAGTTGAGCAAGAATCCAACTGTTCCAATCCAGGGAGAAAGAGTTAAGGATAGTACCAGGTTTAATAAAGCATTTCCAGATGGCCATGGATGGCAATCTCTGAATAGATGAAGAAGGGTTTCATCAGCCATATTGCACAAAGGACATGTAGAAACTGCAGTGAAACCACGAGTAGCACGCTGAACATTGGTGAGAATTTTCTAATGCAGAATAGTCCAAAGAAAGGTTTTTAACTTGGGAGGAGTATCAAGCTTCCAGATTATTTTCCAAAGAGGGCTTTGGGGCCTGGAATGATCAAAAATGGAATTGTACGTGAAGCATCCGTTAGAAGTAGGACCCCAAATTCGAGTATCCATACCACAACCATTAAAACCAGTAGGGACACCGATTACATGCTTAATGGTATCACTAGGAATTATAGAAGATAGGCGAATCAAATCCCATCCAGTATCATTCCAAAAGTCACAAACATGAGCATTAGCATTAATATTTGCCTCCCTGCCACAAATTTAGACCATCAATTTCACATCTTTCATGAAATTTTTCAAACACTGAGAAAACCCAAGACTCCAGAAATGTGAAAGACAAAGCTTTCATATCAAATTGGTCTCCCAGATCATCCAACCTATCCAAAACCCCATTAGCTTTAAGCCCCAACAGTTTTTGAAGCTATTTAGTTTTTAGCATAAAAATTACAGATCTGGTAAATCTAGCTTAACTTCCAATTCGTCTCAAACATAAAAGAAGAATCTAATCTATGTATTGAAATTGAAGTAAAGGAAAAAATGGAATAGGAATAAGGGGATGGGGGGGCTGACCTCATCTTTGAGCATGTGAAGCAAGGTGGTCTTACAGGCATTATCGATCCTTAGGGACAAGATCTTGGCCTCCTTCTGCCACAGACTAAGGGAAGTGAGCACGCCGAGAACCAGTCGAAGAGAAACATGATGACGTACGCGGATCGGAGCGGAATGGATCGAATTAGAGCCTTATCGGATAGCACCGTTCAAGGCCTCCAATGACAAGCCCTCATCTCTGCAATTTTGGGAAATTAAAAATTGCAAAAACCCATAATCAATCCTCATGGACTACATCTAGATCGACGCCGATGAAGTCTCGATGACGCTTGAGAATACCCAAACTCAAATATTCTGATTCCGATTGCGATAGCATCCACTCCAAATCCTAGTCCGATTGCTGATCAAAGTCACCGGTTTTCGATCCTTTGGGGCTTTCACTACAGACGAAATGATGACTAGAGTGATGGGTATGGAGTGTGAGACTATTACGAAGAGCTTCATTTCCGGTATGGGAGCAACCGACGGAGAAACTAGAGTGGTGAGATTGGTTAGTTCGGCAAATCTAAGGATGAGATTGCTGAGAGTGCTGAGAAACCGGGGAGGGCATACCTCCAATATTGGTATTTGAATCTCTCCGTTTTTTCAAATAATAGTTGACTTTATCAACTCATGTTAAATTACTAATAAAAGCATAAATAAGGAAAAATATATATATATTCTTGTCAACTCAGTACTCTAGCACGTTTATATGATAAATGCAGCAATGGGTACTTGTCCACACGATCGATCTTCCCACACATCACCAATCAGAGCAATTTTATGTGGAACTATTCTATAGATATGATGAAAAATTCAACCTTATGATATAAATCTAGGCCTGGGATCTAGGGCTGGGCGTTTAAACCCGAAAACCCGTTAACCCGGACCGGCCCGTGAAAGCCCGACCCGTTCGGGCCGGGCCCTATTTTTTTTTTCACCAAAACGGTTCGGGCCGGGCCTTCACTTTCAAAGTGACGGTTCGGGCCGGGCCTTGACATTCAAATTTGAAAAAGCCCGTCAGGCCCGTATTAGGTAAAAGAGATACACATGTCAGTTTTTTATTGCTCAATATAAGGCCACAAAATATTATCATAGGATCAGGTATACTGAATTATATTCCCCACTGACCTAAACCTAAAGTGAACTAAATGACTAAATCACTAAATGTCTCTCGCAATCTCGGCTCTCGCCTCATTCTTCCCCCGAAGTCCCAAACGGCCAAACCCGATGAACAGAACCCATCTCAAACCCGAGACTGAGAGAGACTGAGAGAGGCCGCCATCTCAAAGAGTCAAAGGCGATCTGAACAGAACCCAGCCGCCTCCTCCGGCCGCTTCCGCCATGTCCGCCAACACCAAGCCCTCTCTCTCTGTCTTCACTTCCTTTTTAGCCTTCAATTCATCGATTTAACCCAAACTCGATCTGAGAGAGGCCTTCTCCTTCACAAAGGCGATCTGTACCGAGCCCAGGCGCTTCTCCTCCGGCCGCTTCCGCCATCTCCGCCATCTCCAAGACCTCTCTCTCTCTGTCTCTTCACTTCAGTCTGCGCCTAATTCATCGATCTGAAAGACTGAACCTTCAGCTAGCTTACTCGATCTGGGCAGGACTGAACCTTCATTGACACAATCATTTCTTGCAGGACTGGAGTCTTCCACCCGGTCTCCAATTCTCACCGATCCGCCGCTTCTGAGCTCTTCACCCAGGGATCATTCGACAGGTGAATTTAAGCCCTAATTGAAGGCTGAAATTGATTTCCTGTTGGTTTCTGCGATAAATGAGAAGATATGAATATTCTCATTCATGATTCATTTCAACTAAATGTGACTGAGAATTCTAAGATTTGAAGTTTTCAATTTCAGTGTTCACTTTGGTTAATTTGTGCAAAAAATTAGAGTAATTTGGCTATTTAGTCTCTGTTGAACTGCTTAGTGATTTTGGTGTTGGTTAATTTACTTCATGCATGATTGATTGATAATGTGTGGTTACTGTAGTCAGTGCTTTTTTGTGTGTGGAACTAATATGGACGATATGCAATTCAGTAATTGTTTGATTTGGTTGAATATCACAGTTTAGAAGTTTGAAACTTCTGAATATAGCAACTGTTCTTGTGGCAAATTCTGAAACCCTAGACTCTAAGCCTTTTGTTTTTCATGAAGCAAGTTGCAGATGCTTTGACGATATTTGGGGCTGATCATGATGTGTACCTATAAAGTATAAACTTTGTTCTACTAATTCTAGATTATGCTGGTCCCAACTCCCTGCTTGATGCATTTGCCTTGCTGTGTGTAGTGCTAGTTGACCCCAGGTTGCAGCTTGAATGGTTTGTTATCTAAATCGATTTATGATGCTTGTTGTTAGGAGTGGGCAAAAAACCGAACTAAGGGTGAAAACCGACCGAACCGGACCGTTTTTTCCGGTTCGGTAACCGAACCGAAGGTATTATGACCGAAAATTTACAGAACCGGACCGAACCGGATAAGAACCGGTCGGTATCGGTTTTATATGGTGGACCGACCGCATAAAACCGGACCGAACAGAAGGAATATATTATATATATTTATTTATATTTTTTATATCTGTCTTCATTTCATTGGTTTGTATGACTGGATTTCCCTACACCCTTTCGCACCTGATCATCCATATTTAAAGAAAACCGTCAAAACCCTAAAGGGATCGATCCCCACTTTCCCCACTCGGCCACTCAGCCCACTGTAACTCTCTAAGAGCCGATGTAGTGATCTACCGCTCTCATCCTTTCACTCTCAAACAGTCAAACCCTAAAGTCTTCGATCTGCCGCCCACTCTCTAGTCTCTCCGCTCGGCGCTCGCAGCCTCTTAGAGAGTTAGAGATCTGCTGCTCTCATCCTCTCACTCTCAAACTCACCCTCAAACCCTAAAGCTCCGATCTACGTCAGTGTCTTCCGCCACTCTCTAGTCTCTCCGCTCGCAGCCTGTCTTCCGCCACTCTCTCAGCCTCTCCGTGAGTCAAAGATTTCACTCACAATAAGAAAAGATTTTTTTTTTTTTTATGTTTCTTTCAATTTTCTGTTTGTTGGGTTTTGATTTTAGGGATTTATGGATCTATTTATGGATTTCGAGCTTTGTTGTTAGGGATTTCTATCACGTTTGCATATGTTGGCATGTTGCTTTGATTCTCAGATTAGGGCTTTTGGGATTAGGATATGAGGAGTAATCAGTAATCACTGTAATATGGGGATTCTGGGTAAACTGTCTGGAAAAGAATATCAAATACAGCTCATGTTTTGCAACTTTACCACTTTGTTCACTTATCTGGTCCGATTGTTTATCTGGACCTTTTCTTCATTTGTTTAGTTTATATGTTGTGCAATTCGGGATATAATTTAGCATAACATTGAATAAGAGATACTGAATGGTCTTCATTTGTTTGATTTGGAACTAATCTACTGATTTACTTGCAGAATTGTCGATGATGGATGAATCGATTCAAGGTCAACCACCGTTTGTCGGGACTGAAGTAACTGGGAGCAGCATTGGCACTATTGCTGCTAATACGACTTCATCTAGTGCCACAGTTCCCCCTGCGCTTCTACCTTCTACTGGCACTGCAACCCCTTCTTCAGATGTGCCTCCGGTTCAGTCTACTACGAAGAGGAAGAACAAAAGCATTGCATGGGAGCACTTTAAGTAACTGCATTTTTATTTGCGTAAATCATAGACTTTTGTTTGTTGTTGGTGATGTACTTTTATTGAGACTGAAAGTTTGAAACTGATGGTGGACTGTTATTACTTATTAGCATGGCTGATGGATTTATAGTGGTCTCACTGGTCTGTAACTAAGTACTTAAGTAGTACTGGTATTGAACTATTAGGTTGCTGCACTTTTAGTCTTTAACTAGGTTGCTGCACTTTGATTTTTGAATGTTTGATTTCTGTTGAAAGTTTAGGTGTTTAGAATTAGGCCTTAAAATTGTGCCTTCAAAATGGCCCCAAAAGAGGTCTTACAAAAGCTGGGAAACTGGAATATTGATGAATTGGTCCACAAAAATGGGCCAAAAACTCTAAAACGGTCCAACCCGAAACCGAACCGGGCCGACCCGAATAGTCGGCCCAACCGAAAATTCGGCCCATGACGTTCTAGATCCGATTTCGGTCCTAAAAATTCCACAACCGATCACTTCGGGTCGGATTCGGTTTGGGCCTTGAACCGACCCGGCCCGACATATGCCCAGGCCTACTTGTTGTAGGGACAAGTGTGGAAGCCAATTAATGGATGGCTACATTGTTGGTGAACTGCTGGATTGAAGACTGGAAGAATGGCTACTAAGTTGCTGTATTTGAATTAGGACTTTCTAATTTCTATTTCATTGCATATTTGTACTTGAATTTGGACTTCATATTTAAATTTGGACTTCATATTTAAATTTGGACACTTTGTATTTCAATTGTAGCTTTAATTGTTCTTCAAGAGTACTTGAATTTGGATATTATGTATTCTGGATGACATATAGCAGCAAAGTAGATAACTAGATATAGAAATGGTAAAATACAGGTTTTTGGGCCCGCAAGCCCGGCCCGAACTGAAACGGGCCGGGCCCGGGCCGGTCCCTGTTTGTGTCAAAGCGGGCCGGGTCCGGGCCCAATGAAAAACGGGCCTGTCCCGGGCCCAGTGAAATTATTGTTGGACCCGGCCCGTGCCCAGCCCTACTGGGATCGGTTTGGCTCGGCTCGGTAACATGCCTATACCGATACCGATACCGATTTTATAGTCGGCTCGGTTCGGTTCGGGACACCGGAAAATCAGCTGCCATACCGATTAGGCCCGAATCCAATCGGTTCGGTACCAATCGGTACCACCTGCTTTGCATAGCAAAATTTCCAGAAACCTGATAAAATGCAGCATTGTAAATTTGCAAACATCTCTAATTAGTTCTCCAATGAACTTCATGCACATTTATGTCCAAAATGCAAATCAAAGTAGAACTTGGAACTACAAGTTAAACCACAGTAGCAAGTTCTGCTTAATATACAACTTAATATTACATGTTCTAAGCGTATCAGCTTAATATTACATGGAAATGTTTAGAAACCAGTTAACCACAGTAGCAAACTAGCAATTGAAATAATCTCCTCCTTTCTCTACCTGAGCTTTCTTCTTACCGCTTTTAAACTGAAACAAGTAAATTACACAACAGTCAGGTTACTCGATTACACAACAGTCAGGTTATTCATATGCAATGCAGCTTATGAAGTTATGAACACGAAAACAGAAAGTACAGAGCCTCAAAGACTTTGGCTTTTTCTACAAACCATTTGTGACCTTGTGACCCGCAGACAACTACAAATGAGGCATAATCAATAACTAAGAGCATCTTATCATTGTCAATTTCAAATCAACAGAATCCCAATTTCAAATCTACAGAATCCCAATTTCAAATCAACCCCAAATTCAAATCAACCTACACAATCATGCTGGGCAGAAGACCAAATTCAAATCAAGCTACACAATCCCAAATTCAAATCAAGCTACACAATCATGAAAACAGAAAAAGGAAGGAGAAAGTGAGAGACTTACTCCCAGTTTTCCCATCGAGAGCCTTCGAATCTTCGAGGAGGGCAGAGAGGAGTGAGCGAAGAGCGACAGCTTCCGATCTTCGATGGAGTAGAGGAGCCTTCGAGTCTTCGAGTCTTCGAGTCTTCGAGTCTTCGAGTCTTCGATGGAGGAGACTTGGATCGAGTAGGTTGAGCTGTTGTTTCGGTCTCGGTTCTTCGATGAGGCTGAGACGAGGTTGAGAGGCTGGGGCCTGGGAGGCTGGGAGTGTTCGATGGAGGAGTGAGAGGTTGAGACTTGAGCCTGGGACTCTGGGAGTCTTCGATGGAGGAGGAGAGAGGCTCGATTTAGGGTTTGCGAGTTGAGAGGCTGGGGCCTGGGACTCTGGGAGTGTTCGATGGAGGAGTGAGAGGTTGAGACTTGAGCGTCTTCGATGGAGGAGAGTAGAGACGAGTGCGAGGTTGAGAGGCTGGGGCCTGGGACTGTGGGAGTCTTCGATGAGGAGGAGAGAGGCTCGATTTAGGGTTTGCGAATTGGGAGTGTTCGATGGAGGAGGAGAGACTGAGAGCGGCTCGATTTAGGGTTTGCGAATTGTGGAGGAGAACTGATGATGAAAGAGGCTCGAACGGCAGAACACGGGTTTAGGGCTGAAATCAAACGACATGTCGTGCGCAATATTAGAACATCGGGTCGGGTCGGTCAAAACGGTATGTATTTGACCCATACCGAGGCCGACCCGTTTTCATGTTATTCGGTTCGGGTCGGATCGGTATTATGTGGAATTAAAGCTTCAGCCCGACCCGATCGGTATCGGGTCGGATCGGTCGGGTTCGGATTCAGTTTTTCGGTAAGCAATTCCCAGGCCTATATAAATCTATAGAGAATGCATTAGACTTATGGTTGATTATTGTAATTTCCTCCACTATCCCATACATAGCTAAAACAAAAGAACCATGTTCATTTCAAGTTGCTATTGAATCAGTTTAGGGATAATGACACCTAAATGCAATGAAAATAATACTTGGAAAACATATTTGTACGAGATGATGAGGAATCATGCTACGCTAACCAAGAGTCGACAATTCATTGAAAAAGTGCTAGCACCTCTGTAACTCGTATATGGAGGATGAACTTCCAAAAATGAAAAAAGAAAAATTGCTGCAATTCCAAATCTTCAAAAACTAAAGGAGGTCCAACTAATGATTTTTGAAAGTATGAATAGAATCTTAAAAAAAAAAAAAGCTTTTATTGATTTTATTGGACGATGGGCATTTTAGGAAGATTAGAGAGGTGTAGATAGCAAAATGGTTATTTGTAAAAGTAAGTTGGAGGTCTATTAAGTGGGGAGGTCCAAATGTCAAATTTGGAGGTATGAATAGAAGCTCCAAAAAAAAAATCTGAAATTTTAGTTTGAAATTTTGGAATTTTGCCTGTCATGTGGGCCCCACCAATGTCAAGTTGGCATGCCACATCAGCTACTTAACGGCTCCATTTAACAGAATCATGACGGAGGGGTCTATTGGATGAGAAATGATAGTGTGAGGGTGTTTTTGATGAAATTGAAAATATAGGAACTAAATTGATTTTAGACTCAAACCACATGATACTAAACAGTATTTAGCCCTTGTTTTATATAGTTCCTTCTTCAATAGTTCAATTATCCCTAGATACCCAATTACAGGATGACCTGACCCGAGTCCAATAAATAGCCCATTGAGATAAATCAGCAGACTAGCCCAAAGTAATATATAATTATATCACAATAGTCCCAACATTCCTCCCCCCTCGAATAAAGATATGTCCTCATGCCTTAAATATGTAAGACAAGGGAAATGAGCCCAGAATTCTTTAGCAGAAACCATTCTACTCTGCATTGCTTTAATCATCCCACAGGGGTGGATCCAAGTAGAGTGCTAGTAGGGCTCAAGCCTTACCGAGATTTTTCCTATATATAACCTAGTATACATATCTTCTGCTTATTTGAAGCTTTTTGTTGCATTGGTCAAGTGCTATGGCTTCTAGTAAGCCCACCCAAATTCGAATCTTATTTTTGTTAGCTTTTCAAACCTTTTTTTTTTTCTTTTACTTCATCTTGTCTTTTAAATCCATAGTGGGTTCTAAGTTGGACCTTGGGGTCTTCTTTGTGTGTGGCTTTGGATTTGTTTGGTATTTACTCTTTAGATTTGTATTTGTATGTTATATTTGGGCTTGCATTCTAATACAACAAAAATGTTAGGTCTTTTTTTTTTTTTTTTGAGTGAGTAGGTTGCAAAGATACATGGACTTTATTTTACATTTTGTTTTCATTCGGAGTTCTTAATTTTCTTTATTTTAGATGTAATCTTGAAAAGTGAGTGTGCTAGATGTGTGTTCTTGTAGTATACTCTATATAATAATTCTTTCTAATGACGCTGATGAATGAGTCATTACTGTACTACTTTCACAGTTTCACTATAATAAGATTTTCAACCTCTTTCAATTACACTTGATTCTTCAGGGCTTAGACTTTTGCGTAGTTGTTTCCCAAAAAAAAAAAAAAAAAACCAATTATTGAGCCCTACCCATGTTCGGATCCTGGATCCGCCCTTCCCATCTGCAACTTCTGCTTCATAGCCTTCACAACTAGGACCCATTGCACTTCCTATTGCATACATAAAGTGTTTGTGCTTCTGGGATTTCAAGATGAGAATTATCACTGTGCGATTGACGCAAGTTAGATGTACTGACTTGTAAGATACTAGAGTATGACTCCAAGTTCCGCAAAGTATTTGTGTACTCTTTCATGTCATCATCAGCACTTGATGTCTGAACTGATAGTTCTGTCGCACTTTGAAGCATGGGCATGGCATATAGAAAATACTTTTCCAAATTTTCCCCAATGGCCAAAGCTAGATCACCAAAGCATGAAAATATTGGAGGCTTCACAGATCGGTGCAACTTGTTGAGTGACAAATTCTTCAGGAGCTGGGGTATCCTGTCAAGATAAGGCAATATTTTACCTTCCAAAGCCTTGGATACATGGGGATGTATCACCAACATTGTCAGCAATCACAACTGGGCTTCTTGGGTCATCAACAGGAATGTTTCTTCCAAAAATTTTTAATATCAGCAGACTTGGCATAGATACCACCACATACTCTTCCGAAAAGAGCCATTGCTGATCCACCAATTCAGACCATAGCCAGTATTTGCCTCAAAAATGCCTTCCCAGTACAGCTGAAAGAGAATGATGGTAATGTAAAGTACCAAAAGACCATTAGCTGCAAGGAGAAAACCCATGACTGCACCAGACCTAAAGGTCACCATAAAGGCTTTCCTCACACCTTTTCTTGCTTTCAGTGTTTCATCCCAAGGAAACCTGACAGGTGTGAGGTCATACCACCAAGTAAGAAAGTAACAGTGCTGAAGATTGCAGCAGCCGGTGCTGGCTTGTAGGTGTATGTTTCAACATAAGTGCAAAGCAACTAAGCATGGAAAATTAGGTGCACTACAGGCTGACTAGCAATTGTACGCATTAGAAAAACTGACCAGAAGAATAACTCGAGCATGAAAACTCTAAATTGATTTGGAGAAAATCAAGAACTTCATCAGTAGATAAACTCCTTGGCTGAAAGATGGCTTTAGTTTTGCCATTTAAATTTTCAGAAATGACAGTACAATTCTAATTATTATTGTACTGTGGGCTTGTAACTAATCCATGTCCCTGCACAATTGAGTAGACCATGAAGCACTAGGTAGAGCAACACATTTTAAATTGTTGTGAGACATTCCACAAATGATGAAGATGGGCTTTACATTTGGAATCAGCAAGCATATCATCGTATTGTCAAACCTCAAAGAAACCATTTGTTCACAAGAGTTTGGCTGACAAGGGTTTGCCTTCAACAAGATGAAGTCATGAAACTGACTACTGAACACAATTAAGAAACCATTTTTGTCACCCGGTAATGCAAGGTGATGAATAAACGATGCCCATGGACTTGCAGCTCTCAAGTAAATTTGTTCCAGTACTGGTAAGATCAAATCTTATGCAGTTGGTCTCTTTGATGATAAAAATTGCATAGACTTGAACTTGTTGACCCTTTGTTGTAGTCCACAGCCTCAATAAATCCATCAAAAGAGTTAAAAGACAAGAAACTGGCCATCTGGTGAGAATCGAGCACATTCTGCATGACTTTTGGTCCCAAACTTAATTTTATGTTGAAGAGTAATTGAATACAAGTCATCCACATCTTGTTTCATAGCTATAGTCTTCCTAAATAAGTCAAATTGTGTTCCCGGAGGGCGTAATCCTTGGTGCTGCTGCCACTTTTGAGCCTGACCGATTAGAGCCATTAATCTTGAAGGTGGCACCACAACAACTTCTGCAGCAAGTGCTTGAGCAATTTGTGCACACAGTTTCTCTTTTGTCGAATCTTTATAAGCCTCATTTGGATCGAAATAAGTTCTGGCATGGAGATGCACCAGTCGCAAGTATCTTTCTAGTTGTTCTTGTTTCATTACACCCATTACCTGAGTGTTTCTTAAAATAGAACAAACATGATTAACAGATGCAAAGTGAACTCCAGTGCCATATAAGGACATAAATGAGGGTCCGTCATGCTCAATCCCATACATCATGATGCCATATAGTGCATCTTTAGTAACAGTCATCCAACCATACTGGACGTTTGGATTCCCACAATACTTCTTCGTCATTTCAACCTGCTTTTGGAACGGCTCAGCCCGTTCTTGCATCAAATGACTAGAGCAGTGCTTAATCTCTACTATATATGCACTCACAAAGGAATCAATACCCGTATCAAACATGTCTCGGACTGAATTAGAATCCAGTCTCAACCAAAATTGAAGACTCAGTTATTAAATTTGCATCAAACCGTAGAGTTCCCTTATGGATTTCCTGCATTTTGGCATCTGATACTTGGTTACAATAGTCAATGACTTTCGTATAGTCTGTGTCTGTGATCTCTTGGGGGCCATTTGCCTCGTTCAGCAGAATCAGTAAATCACTCTTGTGACTAAGCAGAATCAGTAAATCACTCTTGTGACTCAGAATGCCAATACTTTTATTTTTTTAAATAACAGGAATGGATTTCTGGAAAGAAGCAGCAACTTGCTTCATCAATCCAAGCAATTTGCTTCACTAGACCTGTTTTCACTTCCAACTGCATCATATACAGAATAATCTAGCAACAAGCAACAGCCATTCAAATCCAGATCTATAGTTGCATTTTTAGTCGAAAATGCTCACTATTCTTCAATAGCAAAGTAGATACTGCTCTCAAAACGTGACACTTATCGAATGGAGAAGCAATTACCTCAAATTCAATATTCAAGGTTTTCAATCCTCCACTGTCATCACAATTTTTCTCCAAGGGATGATGGTCACAGGCTTCTTTGTCAGCTTCAATGGCCGATTTGGATATCCTTTGTGCCACGGCCTGGACAACCTCAACTGGGGAGGGAATCTTTGATGAATTCTTAGCTCCAAGAAAAGGTGTAGGGTACTCTTCCCTGCTGCTCAATTTCATGTGTTTTTGGCAACTTTTTTGCCTTTTCGAGATGGAAACTGGTTTCATAATTGTTGGGGTCTTCCACGAAGAACTTTAACTCAGCTGCTCTCTTAGCGGGGTCTTCCATATTGTAGAGTTTGGAAACGTAATTGCAAAGAAACCTAACTCAAACTGGACTGAAAATGCTTGATTTATTCAATCAGTTCAGGCTACATATATAGCCTCAAACACTAACAACTTAAGCTAAAAACACGATCACGTTTTGGCTACATACAGCCACGTGCAAAACAGAACAAATACAAATTCAAACTAAAACTGAATCCTAGAAACTAGGACATTATTCAACTGAACGACAAAACCTTAAGAACAAGTCAAAACCCTTCAATTCCCTCCCTTAAGCTAATGCAGTAAGAAATTTAGCTTATATCAGTGAGTTCACACATTCCTAACTTGCTCCTGAGCCTTTGAAAGGTGTCGAACTTCAATGGTTTTGTCATGATATCATCCAACTGATCACGAAATGGTACCTTACCCGGATGTGTTTGCTTCGACCATGAAACACTGGGTTCTTGGAAAGTTTGATGGTGGAGCTGTTGTCACAGTTTATGCTAATGCAACATTCCTCATGTTCGAGCTCCTTCAAGATTTTCTTTAACCATATCGCCTGACACGCACACATGGTTGCTGCAACAAACTCGGCTTCGGTTGTTGACAAGGTCACAATCGGCTGCTTTTTAGAACTCCATGAAATAGCTCCAGAACTTAACAAGAAAACATAACCACTTGTGCTTTTGCTATCCTCCATGTCCCCAGCGTAGTCATTGTCAGTGAATGCCATGAACCTGTCATCTCCACCATTCTTGTAATAAATGCCATAGTTCACAGTCCCTTTCAAGTATCTAAGAGCTCTCTTTGCTACCTGCAAATGCAGCTCAGTGGGTTTTGCCATAAATATGCTTATAAGGCTGGTAACAAACATTAAGTCCTGCCTAGTTGCCGTCAAGTACATCAAGCTGCCGACAAGCTGCTTGTAGTAGGTCTCATCGATCACAACTCCACCTTTGTCTCTTCCAATTTTGAACCCCGGTACCATAGGACTGTTAACTTCATTGCTTTTTATCATTCCGAATCTTCTTAGAATCTCCTGCGCATATCTCCTCTGATAGATGAAAATACCTTCTTCCTTTTGTAAGACTTCAATACCAAGGAAATAACTCATACTTCCCAAGTCAGTCATATCAAATTCTCTCATCATAGAATTCTTAAACTCAAGCATCAAATCAGCATCATTACCAGTATAGATTAAATCATCAACGTACAGACTTACAATGATGATTTTACCTTCACCTCCTTGCTTTGTGTTAATGCTTGGATCCGTTGGGGATCTAATTAACGTAAAGAATGAGAGAGAGAGAGAGTGACACGAGATGTATAGTGGTTCGTCTCCCGCCTTAGCGGGAAACTACGTCCACTTGAATGTTACACTAGTGTGTCAAGCCTAACAAGATTACAAGAGATGTAATAGGATTGGATTGTGTTTAAGTGGGAGGAGGCATTCCTTTTATAGGTGAAGGAATGCTTCTCCTTTACATTGTTTTCGATGTGGGACAAGCAACCACCATTTCTAGTCTAGAAAGCCTATTTGTGAGGGCATGTTGGCAAGGCCGGAAAGGTGGCTTCCCGGCGATGGATTTGCGACTTCTGGATACCGTAGTGTAGCTTGAACATAGGGCTACAAGATACAAGTAGCGGTTGGATCCCATGAGGGTGTTGTTTATGCTTGGTGAGGTAGCAAACTAGCCTTGCTAGTAGAGGTATCTACAAGTCCCCGAAGTCCCCGAGTAAGAGGAACTTCTTGGTTGGGGAGTTATAATCATGAAGTCATCAAGCATAAACAATGTCCGAGAGGCGCCTAGCCCCTACAAGTCCCCGAGCTCCGTAAGCAAGAAGGGACTCCTTTAACCTACACAATGAGACAAAAATGCGCATATGTAGAATGCTTGTTGTATTGGTTGTAGCTCGTATTAATGGAATGATAAAAGAATTCGTTTTGTTGCGGACAACAAATGGTAGAAGAACTCAATATTCCATTAATGTGTATGAACATGTAAAATGTTGGTAGTTGTATATGTGGATCTTATGGCCATATAACACGCACAATAGATAGTGGCAAATGTAAGGGTGTCCATATAAATTTGTGGGAGTAGTCCCTGTGACATCGTATGAAGTGTTTGTGAAATTGGGGCTTTAAGTAAAGCATGTTGGACATGATCGAGCAAGTTGGGTTGTTCGAGCAAGTTGGGTGTAGTTGAGTGTGTAGGTGTTGTGCGAGCATGCGAGGCATGGCCCAAGCGCAAGTCGTGGCCATACTCGATACCCAAGCGAGTCATAACCCGAACAAGTCGTTTATCCGAGCATGTTTAATTAAGTCGTAAGTGTCACAAGCTTCTAGATGCATGTCACATGAAAGTGCATTTAAGCATGTATGTGTGTAGCATGTACTTGTGGTAAAGTTGCTAATAACATTTTGTAGGCATGCTTAAGGGTCATAGAAGCATGTAAATGCATATCAAGTGTGATATATTGTGGGCATGCTTAAAAGTAGTAAAAGCATGGCATTGGCATGGTAGTAGCTCTAATTGTAAGAGCGTGAAAGAGAATGTATAATTGCTTATCTTATGCCGATTTAGAGGCTAGCGGAGTTGTCCGAGCATGACGCTCCATTGTTCTGACAAAGTACCTTAGTCGAAAGGTGATGATTTCGCTAATTGGAAATGTGATCGGTGATTATATCTCCTTGAAACAAAATAGGTGATTAGTACATGAGTATGTAAAATCAACACTAGTATTTTGCATATATACTTTGATAAGATATTAAGCAAAGTATATATGCGAAGTAGTAGTTGACGGCAAAATGACATATGTATTTTGATAAGATTGTAAGCATAGTGTATAAGCAATGTGGTATTTAATGACAAATAACATGCTTGACTATGATTGTAATACGAGTTTCCGTTTGGCAACGAAATGTTAAAGAAACATTTTAACATGTCGGCAAGTGTACCGTGACTGAAGCAAGTGACATTTGACTATGTGCACAGCTATCAAATGGGCAAGTAGATGTAACAAAACCGTGGCATGTAAGATTTATGATGGGAAAGCTTTTGTTCATGCCCTGACTCCGTTAAGATGGCATAATGAGAGTATGGGATTCATGCATGGTGTATATGTGTAATCATAATTGGCGCATGGCGAGTCATTGATGTACGTAGTCATAGATACAATAGCTGTATAGACTACTCTTTAGAAGAAGAGAAACTGAGAGAGTTTATTAGCTAAATAGCTAAGTGTGAAGGCATGCTTAGACGGACAAGAATGTCATGCTGTTGATAAACAGTAGCTCATATAGCAATTCAGTTGCGTAAATAGAAGCACGTGGCCTTCATATGTTCATATATATATATATATATATATATATATATATATATACCTCAAGAAGCAGATAAAGCTAGGGGCAGGAGGAGCAAATAAAATATGTAGCTATATAGGTAGATTGTCGGTGCCCATGACGTAGACTAGATTGTTTAGGCAAGAGCACATGCATAATATATCAAGGGCTCAGTGTTGCTGCATATATATATATATATATGATAAAGTTTTTTGGATGCTTTTGAGAAAAAGAATCAGGGCATACACAATTATGATTATGTTGCAGCACATGGGCATGTGCATACCAGTGAGTATGCTGCAACCAAAGTGAGTGATGGTACGTGTCCTTTAAATATGCACAAAAGACTAAATTTATGTGTGGCCTTAAATTGCTAGTCTCTGCAGAGGCACGTGTGTATCAAAGAAAATGATTGAAAGACTTATCTCTTTTTGCGTAACAGCAGGAACTGAATTAGATCTTCTTCTCCTTTGGACTCGGGACCGCAGAGAGAGAGAGAGAGAGAGAGGGAGAGAGAACCCATTTCTCAGTCACTGCCTTTCTCATCTTTATCACAATTTAGTTCAAATCAGAGAAATTCAGCGTGGGTGGCTGAAGAAGAAGATGAGCCCAGACGACCCATCATGGGGAGGGGTGTTGGCCGCTAGCTTCCCTCAGCGGAGGCTTTGCTGGAGCTAGGCTGGCGTGCTGGCTGGCATTAGGTAGCGATACTTGGGGTTCAACAGAGACATAGAGCTCGGCAGCGACTCGGAGCTCGGCGGAGAGTTGGAGTTCAGCGGAGGCTCTGATCTCGGCGGATACCTGGAGTTCAGCTCTGAGCTCGGAGCTGAGCGGAGATATGGTGCCCAGGGAGGTGCTGCTCAGCGGTGAACAGTCCAGCGGAGGAGAAGTTCGGCGGAGCGAAGCGGAGCTTAGCTAGCGGGCTTCGTGATGGAGCTTTGGTAGGCGGAGGAGAAACTCAGCAGAGTGAAGTGCGGCGGAAACTCGGAACTCAGCGGAGAGCTCGGTGCCCAGCGGTGGTTTTTCTCAGCAGAGGGAGTCCGGCGAGCCAGGCTAGCAGATGTTGCCACCGGAGGGAGTCTGGCGGTGTCTCCTAAAGGTGAAGGCTAGCGGGTTGTCTGGAGGAGCGAAGCTTGCTCGTGGTACCGCTGATGGTTGTTGGCGGAAGGGCTTGCTGGCGGAGGCTTTGCCGCTGCTGCCGACCGAAGCTCAGAAGCTTCTTTTCAACTGACGGCGATGAGCGGAAAAAGTCCCGTTGATCATAGTTTGGCGGTGCACTGGGCTAGGCAGGCATTGGTCTAGCGATTTGTCCGGCGGAGCGGAGCTTGGTGCTCGGCGGAGATTTGAAGTTTGGAGGAGACTCAAGAGTTTGGCGGAGCGAAACTTGTTGATAGCGGTGGTGCTCGGCGGAACTGGCATAGCTGAAAATGAGCGTAGCTGGAGTGGAAGAGAGGTTCAGCTGACGTAGAATAGCAGAGCAGTTGAAGTTGGCGGTGCTGGCTGCCGGTGCTGGTTCCAGCGACCATTGCAACTGATGGGGCCTAGCGGAAGAGACTACCGCTGACAATGATTGGCGGAGGATGCCGGCATTGCCGCTGGCGGAGGTACTCCCTAGCGGTGTCACTGGCGGTGTAGCTGGGAAGCATGCTTTGGCGCTGGTTGGAGCATTTGACGGAGCTCGGTCAGCGGTGCCTGGAGCTCGGCGGAGCTGGAGTGCAGCGGAGGAGGTCCGCTGACGGATATTGGCGGAATGAGTGGAAGAATATGCCGCTAGATGTGCTTAGCGGAGGATTTCCTGGCGGAAGTTGTTGTCGGACTTGGCAGAGCTGCCAGGCCTGGCGGTGAAACTCAGCGGAGAAGCTCGGCGGAGGTTGCCCAGCGGAAAATTTTCTCCGGCGAAGCCGCTGCTGCTGGCGGTACTCTATAGCGGAAGATGGTCTCTTGAGTCCTTGACGAAGTGCCGATGATGAAGGTTGGCGGTGCAAGACTTTTTGATCTTGTTGAGCTCGGCGGTGATGAAGGTTGCTGACAGAGAGCTGATGGTGACGAAGAGTTGGGTGCCCATAGTGAATTTCAGGGTGTCCACAGTAAATAGGCACACCAATTTTTTTTTGGGATCTTGACCAAAAGCCCCAAAATGAGCCAAAGTTATCCCACTTACCCCAGCAACAGATTTTTATTCCCACATACACAATTTAATAGAAAATGACCATTTTGCCCTCAGCCCAATTAAACAATTACAACCATTGCCACTCAACACCAATCTCTCACACATCCCGATCTCTCTCTCCTCTCTCTATGCCCCTCCCTCTCTCCCTACTGACCTCCGGCTCCGGCGCACGACCTAGGCTCTCTCTCCCCTCCGGCGCTGGACCCAGGCCGTCTCCCTTTCCTCCAGACTCGGGCCGCCCACCACGGCTTCGTCACCGGAGGAATCGACCTCGACGACTCTGTCCAGATTGGAGTCGACCTCGACGACTGGCTGGTCCTAGTCCAGCACCACTTCACCGTCGATCATAGTAACGACCACAACGCCGAATTCAAAGTCGACAATTTCTCCGTCGACGACGACGGCAGTTCCACTCCCAAGTCCTCCTCTGCCGTGGCGATTCGTCGAACACCTCGAGCTACAGGTCCACCAGTAGCATCCGGAAACTCGATCTCATCCCACTCCAAAGCGGTGACTGACCTCGGTGGATCGGCTGGTCCAGGTAACGTAGAAGAGGTGAGTGAGTGAGTGACGTCGGTCAACGACGAGAGCTTGGCCTTGGAGTCCTCGGCGTTGGAAACGTCGCACTGGATGTACTCAACGGAGGAGAAGAAGAGGAGCGAAGGAGGAAGATAAGGAGTGGAGAGAGTGAGGGGCTGAGAAAGGCCGGTAGATGAGATGAGGGGAATAGTAGGTGTTTTGAATCTTTTGATTTCTGAGCAGCCATCTTTTTTTTCTCCTTTTCTTTTTATTTTTCCTTAATTATCTATTGTATGAACTTGCAACAACTAGTATTAGAGAATCTTTGAAGATTGGAGCCTACTCATCCTGCATATAGTCCATACCTTGACTTGTTATTTTATGATTGAGCTGCAACCCTCTTGCTTTTTTTATTTTTTTACTTTTTTGGTAAAATAGGGGGCAGAAGGTCGAAAAGGAAAGAAAAAAAAAAGGAAAAAACAAGTTTTATTGAGGGACAATAGACGTCTATTGCGGGGCAATAGATATTTTAAATTAATGTAATCTCCTCTTTTTTTTCTTTAATTAAAGTTATATTTGTGTAATTTTAGAAAAATTAGTTCTCATTTCGGTAATCGAAACGTCTATTGGGGGGCAATAGACGTCTATTGGGAGGCAATAGACGTTTTAAAATTGATATAATTTCTTCGTTTTTTTCTTTAATCAAAGTTTTATCTGTCAAATTTTAGGAAGATTAGTTCCTATTTCGGCTACCGAAAGTTCTATTGGGGGGCAATAGACGTCTATTGGGGGGCAATACATGGCTGATAGTCGTCTATTGGGGGGCAATAGACGTCTATTAGGGGGCAATAGACTATCGGGGCAATAGAGGTCTATTGGGGGGCAATAGGAGGCAATAGAGGTCTATTGGGGGGCAATAGATGTCTATTGGGGGCCAAAAAACCTTTCCGGTGAGATTTTCAACAAATTCCGGTGACCGGAATCCGGCGGCCGGTGATCGGAATCCGGCGAAAGTTGGCCGGAATCCGGCGAAAGTTGGCCGGAATCCGGCGGCAGGTGACCGGAATCCGGCGACCGGTGACCGGATTCCGGCGACCGGTAACGGGCTCCGGCGAAGTCTCCTATGGTTTCTCTCTCTTCTATTTTCTCTCTCTCTCTAAGTAAATAAGGGGTGAGGGGTAAAATGGTATTAAAAAAAAATTAAAAACAAAAAAAAAATCTTAATGGGGTATTAGAGAAGACTCCCTTAGAGTGTATTGGGTAAGAGGGAATTAAAAAAACTCAATGGGGTTAGTGGGAAAAAAATCCCTAGAAATGGGGTAAATGGACAAAAACCCTTTTTTTTTTGGTAGGTCAGCGTTGACCTTTTGAGTTGGGCATTGACCAACCTTGACTGGCGTTGACCGAATGTTGATCGGCCCCAATGGGCGTTGACCAGCCATAATGGGCGTTGACCAAGCATTGACTGGCCCAAATGGGTCAAAGTTCTTGGTAGGTGACGAAGCCTTTGTGTGTCGGCTTCCCACAGACGGCGCCAATGTTAATGCTTGGATCCGTTGGGGATCTAATTAACGTAAAGAATGAGAGAGAGAGAGAGTGACACGAGATGTATAGTGGTTCGTCTCCCGCCTTAGCGGGAAACTACGTCCACTTGAATGTTACACTAGTGTGTCAAGCCTTGCGGCCTAACAAGATTACAAGAGATGTAATGGGATTGGATTGTGTTTAAGTGGGAGGAGGCATTCCTTTTATAGGTGAAGGAATGCTTCTCCTTTACATTGTTTTCGATGTGGGACAAGCAACCACCATTTCTAGTCTAGAAAGCCTATTTGTGAGGACATGTTGGCAAGGCCGGAAAGGTGGCTTCCCGGCGATGGATTTGCGACTTCCGGATACCGTAGTGTAGCTTGAACATAGGGCTACAAGATGCAAGTAGCGGTTGGATCCCATGAGGGTGTTGTTTATGCTTGGTGAGGTAGCAAACTAGCCTTGCTAGTAGAGGTATCTACACTTTGTGAACAAGGTTTGTTCACTCTCACATCTTTGGAATCCTTCCTTGACGAAATGGGACTCTATACGGCTGAACCAAGCTCGAGGAGCTTGTTTCAGACCGTACAAAGCTTTGTGCAGTTGATACACCATGTGCTCCTTCCCCTTCTTCTCATATCCTTTAGGCTGCTCAACAAACACTTCCTCATTCAAATCTCTGTGCAAGAAAGCAGATTTGACATCTAGTTGAGAGATCCTCCAGCCCTTCTGAGCAGCTAACGCAATGATGGTCCTTACTGTGTCTAGTCTTGCTACAGGTACAAAGACTTCTGAGTAGTCAACTCCCTCCTTTTGTGAGTAACCCTTTGCTACCAAGCGCGCTTTGTGCTTGATCACTGCTCCTTGCTCATCATGCTTGGTTTTATAGACCCATTTTACCCCAATTTTCTTGCCCCCTTCTGGTAAATCTGTGAGAGTCCAAGTCTTGTTCTTTTCAATTGAGTTGATTTCAGAATCCATAGCTTGTCGCCACTTTTCTTCTTGCACTGCATCTTCAAAGAAAGTAGGGTCTTCACCTGTGACATCTTGCACCATATAAGATTCATCCTCACTCAACCCTTCACCACTCTCATAATCCTCCATCCATGCAGGCCTTCTTCTCACCCTCCCTTCATCTATGCCGCTTGCTGCAGGCCCATCTATTTCTCTGCTAACCTCGTTAGGATTACATCTCCCTTCATCCTCATTTTCTTCTCCTGTTTCTTCACCCTCACTCACTTCATCATCATCACTCCATTTTAAATCTACTGAAATTTGCTGCTCATATGTGTCACCCCACTCCCACTTCTTTTCTTCTTCGAAAACAACATCCTTGCTCACTACTATTCTTTTTTGCACTAGGATCAAACAACCTGTACCCTTTAGACTCCTCACTCACCCCCAATAGAATACAGGTAAAGCTTTTGTTATCTAACTTACCTCTTCTTGCATCTGGAATGTGCACATGGGAAATGCTTCCCCAAACTCAGAAATGATCCACAGAAGGTTTGATTCCACTCCATGCCTCTTGGGGTGTGACATCTTTTACTGCTAAGGTAGGACACCTATTCAGTACATAGAAGGTCCACATTACAGCTTCAGGCCAAAAGGTTTTTGGGACTTTCTTGGCGGATAACATTGATCGAACCATGTTCATGACAGTTCGATTTTTCCTCTCGGCCACACCATTTTGGTGTGGCGTATAAGCTGTGGTGAGCTGCCTCTTGATTCCTTGCTCTTTACAGAAATCGTTGAACTCATGAGATGTAAATTCTCCTCCCCTATCTGTCCTTAAGCACTTGATAAACACCTCTGCTTCCTTCTCAATCATCTTTTTGAAGTTTTTGAAGCTGTTTAGTGCCTCAGACTTTTCGCACAAGAGATACACCCATGCCTTACGACTAAAATCATCAATAAAGCATAAGATATACCTCTTGCCACTGTTGGATGTGGGAGAAATAGGCCCGCATATATCTGCATGGATCAACTCGAGAACTTGACTTGCCCTCCAGGTGCTTTGTTTTGGTATGGCGTTCCTATGTTGCTTCCCAATCCGTGCAGGTAGTCTTTGAATCTTCAAACTGGGGTAGTCCATGAACCATCTTCTTGGATTGCAAAGTTCTTAACCCTTTATAACTCAGATGTCCGTACCTCTGGTGCCATAAGTGAGTTAAGTCTGAGCTGCGTGTGTGAAGACATTCTTCGGGTTGAGCATTTGAGGCTTGAGTTTCAGCTACCAGGATAAACATGCGATTCAAACTCATTTTGCTTTGAGCAATCAGTCCTCGGTGTGGATGATAAATGTTACAGATGCCATTTTGAATCAAAATTGATAGGCTTCTCTCTTGAAGTTGCCCGATGCTCAAGAGGTTGTTCCTAAGGTCTGGAACAAAATATACTTCTCCAACAGTATAAGTAGCACCATTTAAAATAAGTTTCACAGTAACATGCATTCTAGAGTTATTTCCAAGTTTTACTGAATGTTTGAAGTTTACATCCAAACTTGAAAACATACCTTTATCTCCACACATGTGATTAGAGCATCCGGAATCTAAGACCAAGCATCTTGTCTTTTTGCATTATGCATCTCCACGTATGCCATCAAGAGCAGGTCATCTTCTTCTTCTAGCTGGGCGTAATTTGCCTCCTTGTTCCATTTTGGGCACTCGTATTGAAAGTGACCAAGGTTGTGGCATTTGAAACATTCCACTGTTGCCTTATTGAAAGTCTGCCTTCCTCGCCCTCGACCTCTTCCTCTAAGAGTTG